>BSBM01000213.1:2585000-2702500 GCA_027924585.1 Larix kaempferi | reverse complement strand
TCCTAACCATCAAGACACATCCTAACAAAATAGATGAAATGTTATTGATTAGATATTTATGATATATTAAATGAAATGTTGACATGTTTACTATCCAATATACATAATATTACTAAATGTAGTTTTATGACAAAAATGAAATGATGCTTTTACGTATGTATAAGTACATTTAAGTATTCTTATTAAGGTCATTTGAGAACTCAAATATATTGTTCAAGGAAAATTGAAAACTAAGAATTTGTAATGTATTTAGGAAGGAATCTATGCCAACTACCCTTTCATATTATATTTAGTGCAAAGTTAACCACTATATTTGCACCAAAAATTTGAGTCATTTGATCTTTCAATCAAAGAACACTGATTCAGGTTTGGTGTGTTGTTGGCTTTAGCCACGAACAATGGATAAGCTTTCATAGGAGCTTAGGTTGCCAAAGTAGTTAAGGTCACCAGATCAAAGCATCGCTAATAGCTTCTCCCTTCAATAATACCTTCTTGTCGTTCCTCCTAATGTATCCCTTCTCTGGCATTAGCAGGTGGCAACGTTGGGGACATTGCCACCTCGTGGCTCTTGTTAATAGTTTGCAAAGATGCTTTTTTCCCACTTAGAGAAACCCACATCCTCCTAAACGTTTGAGATTGTTTTGTTTTGAATATATTTTGTTTATTTATTAATAGTTTGCGAAGATTAAAGAAGGATTTTACTTTTTAGATTACTCTTTATGGAAGATGTTGTATAAATGATTGTTATAGGAAAGAGAGGCTACTATAATATTTTCTCTTTTCCATTTTTTTGAGATGTTTTGTTGGAATATAATTCTTTTTTTATTAATAATTTTTTAGATTGTATATTTATAAGTATTTTATTTTATTTAAGTGTTTTTATTTTTTTATTTTTGTTTAATTTTATATTATTTTAAATTTTATTTTCTTTTACTTTCAAATTGATTTATTTTTTGTTTATATTTTTTTTCCAAGTTTCAAAGATATTGTACATTTAACTGTTTTTATTATTTACATAATGTATCAATAAATTTAAGGACTCCAATATTTGAGTTGGAATTCAATACTCATTATAGTTTTTTACACTGAGTATCTACCAATTTCAATGGCAAAGGTGCCTATTAGAACTTTGCAGCAATTAAACAAAGTTGAAGAGGGAGAGAGTGGAGGTCTAAATGTGAGTTGCATACACACTATGGTCAATTCCATAAGTGCTCATTAGCAACTTGGATAGTGAAAGGTTGAAGGTCTAAATGTGATTTACATGCTGCATTATGCCCATTCAACATAAGCAACAATTTGCAACAATTGATTGACAATAAATGATAGAAGTTGTGATCAACATATTATAGACTAGTTTCCTTCAGATGCATTCACATATCAATCAATTTGCTAAATAAAAAAGTTCCCATTATAGGTTTCTCATATCCAACTTATTATTCATTAACTTAAGTGATGTTTATTTTGTGTTTTTAATAAGGAGCACAATTATTAGTATAATATTATGTTATAATATGTGTTGATAGAGTCATTAAATACAATTTATTCCTATCTTTTCTATTACCCGATCACTTATTACTTACTCGCTACAACCCTCATTCATTAGACACAAACCCTAAATTCTACAACCCTCAACCATTATACCACACACCCAATTTCCTCTATCAATGGTATCGCTTTCATTCCTCTATTAGAAAGGTTCACTTTCTTTATCCATTGTGAATCTCTTTATTACGACTACTCCACTCAACCTTTGGAATTACCTTCCTAAAAAAACCATGGAAAATCCAATACTCGTTGTCATTCCTAAGCTCTTGTATAAAGATATAGACTTTCTCCTTACTTTATGTTGTTAAGGAAATGCTATCTTCCTTTATGCTCTTAAGGATACCCCTTCCTATTTACATTTTTACAACATCATATTGGTTAGGCAACATCATATCGGTTGGCATTCATATTTACATGTTGAAGTATGGTACATGGAATGCGTGGTACTTTTCCTTGTATATCATATAGTTCCTCTACCTCTTCATACAACCTGCATGTAAATCTAGTATATTTCCTTAGCTTCTCACTCTATTATGTTTACCAAGAACATGTATCCTAGTAATTCTATCATTGGTCTTATTTCCTCAACTTATGTATTTCCCTTTCTATAAGAGATGTGGGAAAGATATGTAGAAACTATTATAATATGTCTTTTATATGTATTGCCCTTTTCTATTAGGGATGTGAGAAAGATATGTAGAAACTATTATAATATGTCCTTTATATAAGTAGGGACTAGTAGAATATGTCCTTTGAAGTTTTTTAATTTGATGTTATATGTCCTTTTAGGTTTTTTAATTTGATGTCATTTTACTTTATTATGGCCTGTAATTATTCACCACTTTATGGTTTAATTAATCAAGTGATATATACTCTAGTTTTTATATGCCTTGGTCTCTACCTTGTAAAGTTGGTAGTTTGATTTTTGCATAAATACCAACAATGATGTATAGTGTAATATGCCTTGTCTCTATCTTATAAAGTTAGTATGTCTTGTCTCTATCTTATAAAGTTAGTAGTTTGATTTTTGCATAAATACTTTGGTCTTATCTATAATGATATACAATCAGGTCTTTATATGCCTGGTCTTTACCTTAAAAAATTGGTAGTTTGATTTTTGTTGAGTCTTTCTTGATCCTTCCTATGTTCTCATCAAATTAAAATGCACATGGGTTTCAGCTTCAGTGTCTTCTTCCATTATGCACTATTATAACTTCACTTTTTTCTCTTAACCTCGTGTTCTATCTACTCAATATACTTTCTCCTCTTCCCAAAAACTTCATCTTATCACGAATAGAGTTCCATACGAAGTGATCTTTTGTGAAGTGGCTTAGGGTTTAGTTACCTCACCAATGAGATTTTTTTCCATATTTTTTTTATTTAAAAAAAAAATTTAAATTTATATCTGATATATTTTATTAATATTAATAAGGGTCATAATAATAAAATTTTATTTCCTTCCATTTTTTTAATTTTTTATTTAAAAAAAAAATTAAATTTATATCTGATATATTTTATTAATATTAATAAGGGTCATAATAATAAAATTTTATTTCCTTCCATTTTTTTAATTTTTAATTTTATGGTTTATTTAAATATATATATATATATATATATATATATATATATATATATATATCTTTTCTATTTCATTAATATTATAATTAATAATTATCGAAATAAAATTTCTTAGAAAATTTTTAGTTGCACTCTTTATGTGATTATATTTGAAAAAGTGAAGTTCATTAAGGTTGTGACTATTAATTTATGTGTTTTTTTTTAAACAGAAATTGAGAGATTTTGTATTAAAATGTTGAAACCAACAAGCTATTATAAAGTTTCATACAAATGTTCAAAATTAAAAATAGATATGGTAGAGTCCAAACCACATATGGCTTTGCTGCTTTCAAAATTTGTACTGCTATTTTTTCATTTGCTGCTATTACGTTTGTGCTATAAGACCTAACAAACTGTTTGGATAGAAAAATACAAAAAAACACGCTGAAAGAGTTATGCAAAAAACCTTTATCTAAACAATCTTAGCCTTTCCTAGCATATCCTCTAATCACTGGTCATATGACCGAGGTTTCATCCATATTATTGGCTTCATCCGAGGGAGACATTTGACAATGACTACACTAGTTCATTTTAACTAGTTTATCCATACCCATTCTGACTTCATCCATAAGAGCTATTTGCTCGCGCATATTACCATCCATGTCATCCATTCTTGAGTCCAAGTTTCATATTTTGTTCACTATAAGCCTCACCTCGTATGTCAGACCCCCAATTATTTCATACACTATTCTCAACATTCTCTTAAAATCCTGTAAATTGTTTCTGAAGCTACTGAAAATATCCCTCCATGAAGGCATAATGTTGTCAGCTTCAAATACCAAGGAATATGTGCTCCAATCCTCAAGAATGAAAGAAGTCCCACTCGCTTCTAGACCAGAACTGCCGAAGAACCTATCTTCTTTTAAATTTTGCTGATAAAACCCGAATTCCAAGTGATCCCCAGGAAAGAAGAAGGTGTTTAGAGATCTCTCCACTTGCCTATAAATATTCAAACTATGCACAGTCTCACAGTTGCTATTGCATTCATTCTTTGATATCCTGACTTAGGCACAATGGAGACATAAAATTTCCTCGTCAATCTAGTCCTACTGGGTATTCTCCTCCTTCTTCCTCACCATACTCTTGTTTCCTACGAAGGTCGTCTTCTTGCATTCACCCATCTTTACCTCCACTGATACCACACTTGTGTGAGATTGAATGAGCCGAAGGATGGACAAGACCTTTCTTACAGTGGCCTTAAATCCTCTCCCATCGCGTGAATGACCTCCATTTACTACCTTGCGTACTTTCCCTTAATGCTTGATGCCACCTAGCACCATCAGGAATGATGTCATTGCCCCTTTGTCCAAAATGGAGTGCCTTGAAAATCATCCCATACACCACAACTTTGTTTTTCCTAGGATCACTTTGGGCCCATAGTTAGACACCCCTTTACAATTCCTAAATTTATCTCCTAGTAGCATGGAATCCATTTCTTTATTGGTGATTGATTATCAATTGGGATCATTCCTTGTTGTAGCATGGAACCCTGATTTGCTAGTTCATCATCTTTTCCATTGTTTTTCCAAGTTTTGATATGGAACATGAGAACCGAGCTAGGATTAATAAGGAGATTGAATATCATCTTCTGCATTCTTCCACAATTTGAATTTTTTCCCTTGATATAATTGCACATTTTTCAAATCACAATTTTGTAGTCTCCAAAGATAATAATTCTTGAGATCTTCAAAGAGATAAGCATCTCAACCCCTTGAATCAAGGATAACCATTGTGCCTGATTGTTTGTTTTGCATCCTAACCCATGCATATGATTTCACAAAATTTTCATCAAGTTCTATTAGAACCCCCCACCTACCTCCCCTAAATAATATATTATGTTTTACCTTTCATCTTAACTTTTGACTTTTAATTTTAAAAATGATCCATTCTAATTTGGACCAAAACATTAATTTTAATATCCAAAATGCAATGTATTTTAATTATGCATTTTAAATTGTGAAGATGATCCATGCTTCTTTGGACCACAACATTAACTTAATATCCAAACTACATTATTTTACTTATGTATTTTACATACATATTTTAAATTAAATATGATCACAGATGCCTAAAGAAATTTGTGATGTAAAAGTCTATGTTGATGCACACGATAATTTGTTTTCATAAGAAAAATATCATACTATTAAATTAAAACAGTATTGAAACTAATACAAATAGTATATGAAAAGAGATCCTTAGAACCAAATAGGAAACAAGAGATAGACCAAGAGGCACTACAAGACTATGCTCCGGATGGCCTAAACGAAAGATCCAATACATCAATGTTTGAACCCGAATAAAGACAGATCAGTCCAAGCAAACCAAGTCCTCCATACAAACATAGACTCAGAAGGAAAACAAAAATAATGAGCATTCCCAGGAAGGAATCCTAGGGAGGCAAAGACAACTGATCAAAGCACAAAATCGAAAAAAGTCGACCAGAATAACAACAAAAAACTAGCAATCCCAAGCGGGACTCTCCAACAATAATGCAGAAAGGTATTAAAAAAATGCCAACTAGTAGTTGGCTCCGCTAGCAAAATTAACATGCAAAAACAGAGTATTGGCCGGAAAGCAATATAAATGTAATATGTATAGTGTATATCATCATAAAAAGAAGGTCAAGTCTGCCAAATGATGATCGAACCTTGTGAGAGCAACTAATCAACTGAACATTCTTCAGTAAAAATGATTCCCTCTGATGCCAAAAGAGCTCGCTTAGAAATCTCGTCAGCCAAATGTTTGTTGTAATATCCCGATTTTGACCCTATTGCATTAAAATTGTAAATGATGTAAATATCGTTATAAAATCGTGGTGAGGATCTCAAGGCCAAGGCCCCAACATCGATTTAGCATTTTATGTATCGGCAATCAAAAATCGATGCATGTGGTTCTCATGCTAGCCAAGCACAATAGAAATTACAACATCATGTAAATATGCATTTTAATAAAATACCCACAACTAGCTATGCAATGCAACAAGAGTATGGGGGCATGATTTTTACAAGGAATAAGGAGGGAAAATATTCAAACCTTTGAGCCAATAGTGTCAAGCCAAGTGTCAATGAGAGAACCCATAAACCCTCAACTACCCATTTTGACTTATGCACCCAATCATTTATTTCTTCCAATAGTTGGTTGAGGTAGTTAATGCATTGGGGAATGGAGAGGTATGGCTTCCCAATTTTGTGTATGGGCAAGCCATCTATTTTGAAAATTGTGTTTTTGCTTCTTGGGCAAGAAAGGACCCACGAAATTGCTCCCCAAGCCATTATCCATGCATGGCATTTTCTCTCTCACATAGTCTAAGCTTCTTGAGCATTTTCCTCCATGTTTTTGTTGAGATTTTCTTCATTTTTCTAGCTGGGAAGGGTGTTTTTGTGTTGTATAACAGTGGGGAAGAGGGGGAATCGATTTGGGGGTCCATAGAGGCCATTTTTTTCCATTTGAATGCTCACATACTTGTGGGAGAAATCGTTTTCTTCCATGTGGTTATTTCTCCATCCCACAATTCATTTTTGTTGTGCCATGATTTGGGAAAACCCATGACAATCTCATTTTATTCATCCCATAGTTAAAAATTGTTTTCCATCCTCAAAAATTGTGTAAATATGTGTGTTTGAGATATAGCCTTGGATTGGTTTATATGTATCCCTTGATTGTGCTTGACTTGGGTATAAGAAACCAAGAGTAGAAGAGGATTCAGAATTGGCATGATAAACCTAGTGAAGAGTGTAACCGTCACTAAAGATCAAGGGCTTTGGCTACTTTTCTATGCACACCCTGAGAGCACTAGAAGGGAAGGTATGGCTTGAGGGACTATGTAGCAGTAAAGAGAATACTTACTTGTGTTGGGTATGTAGGTATTGTGGGTGCCAAGATAGCTAGATCTTGTAGAGGTACCAATAGTTCTGTGGTTGAGCTCACTAGCTTAGCAGTTCTTCCTTTCTACTTCCTTACCAGCCTGATAAACCCATCTTTGGATTGGCTTGGATGAATTGTGATGTATTACTTGGCTATTTGTTAGTGGTTGTTCCCTTTTTCCTTGTGGAAATCATGCCCAGCTCGGCGGTAGCAACTGTGTTGAGAGATTGATGAGCATAGTTGGCTTATGGCTGGGTGGAACATTGTAGTTGCATAGCCAGTTGCTCGGGACTACTTCATTTCAAGATAAGTAATATCTCTTGTATTTCAGTTATGCAATGTTTTTAATTGATGCATGTTTTAATTATGATTATGCTGGAAATTGCATATATATGAGTGTATTAGAATTTATTCCGTTGTGTCACATTTAATCATGCATCTGCACACATATGTATTTTATTTTCTATGAACTATGTTAATGATCATGGGGCTAGAAACCCATTTTTAGTGTCTTGCTCCCTTCCTGGAGAGGGGTGGATGGAAGGGGGCGTGACAGTTGTATTCTCTGGATGTATGAGAGAAAAATATATGCTCAAAACTATTGATGATACACCTAGTGTCAAGCATCCACGAAGATAAGGATAGAATTATGAGTGAATCAATGCCCATCGCCCAATTGATGATGACCTTCGAGTCCCCCAAAACCTGAAGCTTCTAAATTCCAATGGATTTAGCAAAATAAAGAAGCATACACAACGCTAATAACTCACTTATAATTTTACTGTCTTGACCACAATGCATCCATATCTTGTAATAATGATCATCCTGAACAAATAAAATAGCTCTAGCCCCACTAGTCAAAGCACCATTCTGAGAAGCGCCATCAAAATAACCACAAGGAAGTTATGCAATCAATGTAGGGCCATGTCTCACTTTTTTCACTGAAGATCTAGCATGGTGGTCCTGTGGAGGGACGTTGTATTCTTTAAAGGAAGCCACTACCCTACTACAAATCAATTGAATGTAGGGAACCTTATCTTCAAAAAGGCATAGGTTCCGAGACTTCCACAGTTCCTAAGAGATGAAACAGGGAAAAACTTCTCAATAATTCTAATTCTGAGTTCATATTCTCAAACTGTCCTGAAAGGAAACCGAATTCCACAAAGATCCCAAGCCCATAGACAATCTGATGGCTTGTCATACCTGTAAAGTGAAAATACATTGGGAGAAAAGGTGGTCAACCGATTCAGCTACAATACAACAAAGCACATAGCGATTTGGACCACAACCCCCTTTTTAGAGGTAATTATCCCACGTCAGGGTTTGGTTTCCCAATGTTAGCCAGGTGAAGAGAGTTATCTTGAGAGGCATATTCAAACCCCAAAGCTTCTTGAACCACCAGTGATTTTGACCCGCAACATTAAAGAAAAGAGATTCATAGACCAATTTTTTCGTGACTGCACCCTCCCCGTTATTCCATGACCATCTTAAGAAGTCGGGCCTATCCATTAATTGAAGGTTTATTCTATTGAGGCCGGAGATGTATTTGTACCATTCATGCTCCAATGATCCATATCAACCCAACTGTTGTGAGGACAGCCATGAATGAAAACCTGATCTGGATAAGTGACAAGTTGTAATCTGGTTTAAAGTGTAGTAACTTTTTTCCCGAAGGATAAATATTAACTCTTTTGATAGTAAAAAAGGATCTGGACCGCCCACAATAGGGTCTTTACCGACTCTAATATCTCTTCCATTTCCTAGTAACCAGGCCAACCACTGAGCCACTGATTGAAAGGATCCCAATATCCCATTCCATAAATTTGAAACACCTTTTGTATTCTTTTTACTCACTCTGAACCAATCCACCACTAAAACATCTTTGATATATGTTTCCTTGATTATTCTGCTCCATAGAGAATCTGAAAATAAATCCCTCCAAAGACTTTTTGCCGAGAGAGATGAAGCAAAAAGGTTGATACTTTTAATGGCCCATCCACCAAGATGTTTTAGCCTGGAAAGATCTAGCCAATTAACAAGATGAAATTTCCTCTTCTCAGATCCCCCAAACCAAATGAAAATAAAAATCCTCCTTCGTATGCCATTTCAAATAGATTTGGTCACTTTACATAAAGAAAACCAATAGACCGAAATGTTCTGAAGGATTGATTTAACCAACGTAATCCTTCCACCTAAAGATAACCACCGCCAACACCAATGCTTAATCCTCTTATCATATCTCTTTAGTAACCACAACCGGTCATTTGCATGGTAATTGTTTGGCTTGATATGGAAAACGATATATTTGATACCATCAGAAAGAGGACAAAATTTCTAGGAGAGGAACTGACTAATCTGATATTTTATGTTTTCCTCCAATTCATTTTCCAGGAAGGAGGATTTTTCGTTGTTGATAAGCATTCCAGAAACTCTACAAAACATATCAAGAATAGAACTATAATTCCTCCATTCCTCTAGGATTCCTCTTCCATAAAGCAAGACATCGTCGACAAAGGGAGTGAGTCACCGAGGTGGCAGCTGTCACCTTTAGACCTTTGATCAATCCTTCATCTCGTGCTTTGATAATTAGTCTGTTAATTCCTTCAGTAACTAAAAGGAACAAGAGAGGAGATAAGGGACATCCTTGTCTCATGCCACTTGATCCCTTAAAAAAACTAGTCTGAACACCATTAATAAGGACAACATAATTTACAGAAGACACATATGCCATAATCCATTTGCTAACAACCCATGGGAGAATAATTTGAATGAGAATCAATTTGAGAAAATTATAATCCACATGGTCATAAGCCTTGACCAGATCAAGTTTTAAGATGAGGTATTTGAGATGTTTGGATTTTGTGCTATGTAAAACTTCTTGAGCCACTCCCACCGCATCCAGTATTTGACGGTCATCCAAAAAACCGAACTGCTCAACCGAGATACACTTGGAAAGTATTGGCTTTAGTCGAATTGCTATGATTTTTTAAATGACCTTGTATATTAAGTTGCAAAGTGAAATTGGTCGAAAATATGAAAAATCAGCAGGAAGAGAGCATTTTGGGATCAAGTCCAAGAAGGTTGAATTTAAGGCACCCGACACCGATCCATTGATACGAGATTCTTCCATTGCAGGTAGAATGTCTGGGCCCATAATGTCAAATAAGTATATAAAAATATCCACATTCCAACCATTCGGGCTAGGACTCTTATCTTTTGCAAAACCCTTCAAAACCACTTCAATTTCCTGGAGAGTGACTGGAGTATAAATATTGTCCCTTCCTCTTCAGAAAAGAATCTCAGGAATTCTTTGATTACTTTGAACTAGTCAATCCAAGAGGTGGATTTTGGATCCTGAAAGAGAGCCTGGAAATGATTTTCAGCCTCCTTTTGTAGCTCATCCAGAGACGATATTTGGTTTACATCCTTATCAGATAAGGACCAAATAGTGTTTTGTATCCTTCTTCTTTCAGCAAATTTGTAAAAGAATTTGATGTTTGCATCCCCTGCTTTGATCCAAATAACCCTTCTCTTTAATCTCCAGGATTCCTCATTCACTTTTAAGATATCCAATCCTCTACCCTCCAAGTCGATAAGGTCAGCTTGAACTTTTGTAGATAAAGGTCCAAATCTATTATCCTGGGAAAGAGATTCTATTTTGGCTTCAAGTTTGACCAAGTTTGGAGCCAAGAATTTATTTTTCTCTTTTTCCCAGTTCGAAGTGAATTCCTTGAGCAGTTTCAACTTAGAGACCAATTTATCCATCGACGAGACTTCAGTGGACACATCCATACTCGTCCACTTGTCAACAACTTGTTCTTTGAAGTTCGGATCCGTTGATGCACACGATATTATTTACCTATATTTCATTAAAAACTTTGAATAGACTAAATCAAAATTAGACACTAAAGAGTTTGCCATAGTGCAAAAGACACCAAGTAATTGGTTAAGACACTTGAATATTTTAATGCGTGATCTAATACTTTTAATGTCATGATGACCATAAGATAAAAGCAATTACAAAGCATATAAAAGAGTAAAGTGAAGTTTATAAGTGAATGAATAGATAAAAAGGAAATTGGTTGTAGGTGGATTTTCAAGACTAAATATAAATCAAAGTTTACTATTGATCAAAATATAGTGTGGTTAGTAGCCAAAAACCATGTATAAAAATGGAATCAACTTTAACGAAATTTTTACACTCATGGCAAAAATGACAACCCTAAGAAAAATGTTAATTGTGGTAACATATTAGATAGATTGTTCATTAGATGAATATTAAAGTGATTTTCTAAATGGGTGGATTGTTGCATAAGTATTTATGGAGAGACGACTTAGTTTTGTGGAATTTTAAAAGGAAAATTTTATATATAAGTTGCAAATGTTAGAAAGATATAAAAATTAAAAGCAAACAACAATAACAATAAAATACAAGATTTATGTGGAAACTTTGTTGTAAGTAGGTAAAACGACGAGGTAATGGCAGTTTCAATTTTTTATTATTACTTGGCAAAAAACTTACAATGCTTTCTTCTATATTTCTTGTATTACAATGCTAAGGGGTCACTCCCTTTTCATACAATACATATGAGGGTTCTAGAAGGAACCAAAATACCCTTGAAGGGCCTAGAAATTTTCACCTTGGGGGCTCCACTATGAACCCCCAATTTTTTTTCCTAATTGGCTCTCCCCTCCATGAACGCCTAAAATACACTAGAAGGGTCTAGAATTTTTTGTGCATGGGCCTATTCGAGAACTATACAACAAGAATATTGGAAATTTAAATATTCGCTTCATTTCCTAACATTCTTCCACTTGAAGTCAATATATAAGAAGTTCCTTGCCATTATTTTCCACCCATGTGCCATTTCCCAATGTTTCTTTCATCACATTTTTAGTAAGCCCAAATAATTTTTGCACCATTCAAATTTATCTTTCTTGATCGGCTTCGTAAGGATATACCTTCTCATTAGTATCAATTTTCTTCAGAAAGATCATACCTTCTTCCAGCACTTTCCTTATGAAATGGTACTTAATATCAATATGCTTTGTGCGATCATGAAATGTTGGATTATTCACCAAGTGAATAATGCTTTGACTGTCACAGTGCAAAGTGATATCCCCCTGTATCATCTTGAATTCATTCATCTATCACTCTAACCATATTACCTCTTTACCCACCTCAATTATTGCCACATATTATGCTTCAATGGTTGATAAAGACACCATTGGCTCCAACTTAGATGTCCAGCTTATAGCTCCACCAGCAAGAGTGAAATTATACCCTATGCAAGGAAAATTTTAGGGGCGAGATTTATCTCATGGGCTATTTTTCTGCCTTTTTTCCAAAAAAATATTCACCAACTTGCCTTTTTTCAAAAGTTGATTCACCCAAATTCCATGAGACAGTCTTTTTTTACTTTAAAAATCACCAAAATTGTCCAAAAACTATATTAAGTCCATAAAAATTTGAATTTTTTTCTTCTAAAAATCGCCAAATATATTATGGTTGTAAATTTAAGAATTAGTAAGATTTTCCAAGGTTTCAACACTTTGAAAAATTATGGATCCTTAAAAAATTTCCTGATCCTATAGTAGACTTTCATCTATCTCTACCTCCACCAAAATCAAACTATGTAAAACCTTTAATTTGAAAATCCGTCAATTTGTAGAAAATAAAAACATCTAAAGTGATCCTTAAATATATGAGTATCCACTTCATAGCTTTCCATTGCTCCTTACTAGGATTCACCATGAATTGACTAACAACTCCTATTACTTGAGCAACATCTAGTTTAGTGTTCACCATGGTGAACATGAGGCCCCCTACTGTTGATGAATATGGTACATGAGACATGCCTGCCTTCTCTACTTCTATGCTATGACACTATTCAGAATACAACTTGAAGTGTGCAGGAAGTGGGGTTCTAATTGGTTATGTTTTTTCCATATTGAAGCACCATATATAGAATCTTTTCTATATATGGCTTTTGACTTAACTAGATCTTCCTACCCATTATATGCATGCGTATCTTCAACCCTAGAATTTGATTTGCTACTCCTAAATCCTTGATTTCAAATGTCCTAGCCAACTAAGTCTTGAGATCAATGATTTTCTTCATGTTGAGGTCTACAACTAGCATACATCAACATACAACAACAATACAACTACCATCATCAAACCTCTTATAACATGCACATTGGTCAACTTCACTTCTATTGAAACCTTGGCTCTTCATGAAGGTGTCAAATTTTTTGTACCACATCATTGGCACCTATTCCAATCCATACATATCATTCTTGAGTATTCAAACCAAATTCTCTTTGCCTCTTTATTTAGAGCGCTTCGACTAATCCATATAAATTTATTCATCAAGATCACCATACAGGAAAACATTTTTTACATCTAGTTGTTCGAACTCTGAATCATGTGCTACTACAAGTGCAAGTAAAACTCTTACAATAGTAAGATTTATAATTGGAAAGAAGAATTCATTAAAATATATACTTGACTTTTGCACATTGCCTTTTTTTACCAACCAATCTTTGCAACATTCCAACAACCCATCATTGTTCTTCTTTAGTTTATACACCCACTTATTTCCAACAACTTTTCTTCCCCGTGGGAGATACACAAATTCCCATGTTTCATTCTTGTGTAATTATTTCATTTCTTCATCCATGGCTTTCCTCCTTTTATTTACATTCTCATAATCTCTAGCTTCTTGATATTAACTAGGTCCACCATCATCAATTAACAAAGCAAAATAAGACTGAAAATCAAGAGAATACCTTTTTAGACATCTCTTGATATGTGTAGATCTTTTGAGTTATGGTTGTTCAGCTCGTTGTTCTCCATGCTAATAAGAAGCTTCATTTTCATATTCACTCATTCCTACTTCAACTGGTACAATCTCAAGTGTCTATTGTACCTCCTTCCTTTGCATGAATATTTCATTAAATATAACCTCTCGACTAACAATTACCTTGTGGTTAGTAGGATCCCACAATCTATAACCCATTATTGTATTATCATAACCATGAAAAACACATTTCCTTAACTTTGGGTCAAGCTTGGACCTCTTTTTTTGGTCACATGGGAAAATGTATCACAACCAAAAATACACAAATGAGAATAAGGAAACTGGCTTACCACACCAAACCTCCTTTGAAATATTTTCATCCAACACAGTTGTAGGTGATGTTTTTAATCAGATACATGTTTGTATTAACATCCTTTGCCCAAAATCCATTATACAACATATATGCGCTAAGC
This sequence comes from Larix kaempferi, assembly GCA_027924585.1. Taxonomy (NCBI): domain Eukaryota; kingdom Viridiplantae; phylum Streptophyta; class Pinopsida; order Pinales; family Pinaceae; genus Larix; species Larix kaempferi. Next base: position 2,688,195 of record BSBM01000213.1, on the reverse strand, counting down.
ATGCTTCTCTCACATTCCATGATTGTGCAATTCATCCACTTAGCCACACCTTTTTGTTGTGGAATATACGCAGGAGTATTCTGGTGTTTAATTCCTTCCTACATAAATTTTTTATCAACTTCCTTGGAGCAATATTCTCATCCATTATTAGATATGAGACATAAATTAGACTTGCCCAAACTTTCATCCACTTATGCCTTGAACTCTTTAAATTTCTCGAAGGCTTCTGACTTATTTTTCAGAAAATACACCCACACTCTTTTAGAATAATCATTTATAAATGTCAAAAAATATCTAGCAACATTTATAGACAGAGTGGGGGCTGGTCCACATATATTAGAATGAATAAATTTCAAAATATCATACTATTAGTAGAGCTTGCAGTAAACCAAACTTTCTTATGTTTACCAAAAATACAGTGCACACACAAGTCTAAATCACAAGACTTAATCCTAGAAAACATACCTCTATCATAAACCTTTTTTCACTCACATGTCCAAGTCATTGATGCCACAACATCATTGCATCCAAAACATTCCCTAGGTTTGTTGATGTTACATGATTTGTTACTATATCAATGCACAAATGACACAAGGTCCCATAAGATTCACCTTTTTCTACCATGAGGTCTCCTTTGGTAATTTTGCATCGATTGTCCCCAAAGGTAGTATAATACCCCATATTATCCAACATCTTGATTGAGAGCTAATTCTTCTTTAGATATGGTACATGTTATACATCACACAACTTCCTTTCTTTGCCATCGTCCAACTTGATCTTAATGTCCCCTCTTCCAACTATTTCCAAAGGATGATCATCACCCAAGTAGACCATTCCACCACTGTAGGGATGATATTTGACAAACCAATCTCTATGTGGAGACATGTGGAAAGATGCACCTAACTCCAAAACCCAAGCATATAATAGTGATATGATGTTACTGAGACAAAAAGCCTCACATGTTGCCATCTCTTCTAAATTTGTTGTACTAGCTTTAGCTAATGGTTGATCTGATTTTCCATCCTTCTTTTCCTTCTTAAGATGCCAACAGTCCTTCCTCAAGTGCTATGGTTTCCAACAATTCCAACACTTCCCTTTCTTACATCCTTTCGAATTGGATCTAGATTGTGATCTCCCTTGTTGACCCTTTACGCTAGATCACCCTCTCATATATAGGGTTTCACCGGTACAATTATCTAGAGATGATTTTTTCCTCAACTCTTCTCCCAACAAAGAAACTACCACATCATCAAATTTCAGAGTTCCTTGTGATGAGTTGGTGATAGTCACCATCATATGATCTCGAGTATCCAGGAGGAAAAAAAGTAAAAATATTTCTTTGTCCTCATCCTGGGCCTTTACACCAATCGAGAGATATTTGTTGAAAAGGATATTAAACTCATTCAGATGATCTGCCACAGTTGAACTCTCCTTCATCTTCAGACGATACAATTGTTTTTTCAGGAAAACCTTATTTGTTATCGATTTAGTCTTCCAGGTGTCTCCCAAATGGATTCCATGGTCTTTTCTTCAGCAACATTGAACAAGACAGAGTCTACTAGGAAAATACAAATTGTAGAAATTGTCTTTCTGTTTAGATTTATCCAATCCTCATATGCCACACCGCTCATTTTTTTGTAGCCCCTTTCAAGGCTAGGGATTCGTAATTTTGAACCAACAAATCCTCCACCTTCATCTTCCATAGCCTGAGAAATTCTTTCCATCATACTTCCCAATCTTGAACTTTATGCCTGCAAGTTTTTTAGGTTCCGATTCTAGATGTTAGAAAGATATAAAAAAAATAGAAGAAAACAACAATAACAATAGATCACGATATTTACGTGTAAACCCTACTGTATGTAACTAAAACCATGGGGAAATGATAGATTTGATCTTTTATTATTACTCAAAAAAAAAGTTACAATGTTTTCTTCTTTCATATATAGCAATATCAGGGGGTCGCTCCCCTTTTATACAATACATATAAGGGTTCCATAAGGAACCAAAATAGAGTAAAAGGGTCTAGAAAATTTTGCGTTAGGGGCTCCATCACCAAACCCTCGAAACCCCCAAAATTTTATCCTCAAAATCTCCCCCCCCCTCCCCCTCGAACTCTTGAAATACACTAGAAGGGTCTAGAAATTTTTGCGCATGGGCCTAGTTTAGAACTCTACATCAAGAATATTAGAGATCTAGATATTGGCTTCATCTCCTAACAACAAATGTGTTGTTTCAATGGGATCTATCTCGAGTGGTTGTGGGATGGAATGTTATCGCCCTCACCCAGGTTCTATTCTCATAAGTGACATGTTGGGATGATAATGAGTATATTGTTGTAATGAATTTGATCCTAGTTGTTAACTGCCTTGTTCCCTAAAGAATATATGGATTACCCTGGATACAATCCTTTAAATAGGGAAAGTGCCCAAGGTTTTCCCTAGGATATTTACCTAGAAAAAAAAGGTTATAAAATTGTTTGGAGGTTTGGAGGTTTGGAGGTTTGGAGTCTAGATACAACAATTACAAAAGTGTAGTGTGTAGATACATGATAAATCTGATAGAAAGTCACTAGGGAATAGATAGAACAATCGTGAGATATGTGAAAGGATATTGAGGGACTTCAATTCCCCTAATGTAATTATTATTTGGATTCTATCAATTTAATAGATTTTAACTAGGTTGGATGCATGAATGATAGGAAGTCCACATTTGATTTTATATTTCATGTTGGTGTAACTATTATGAGTTGGAGTAGTAAGAAGTAGTGCATGGTTTCTTATCTTGAAAAGCAATCAAGTACAAAACTACATTGAATGTATCATGTAAATGAATTTTGCTTAGGCAATTGGAAAATTAGATTGTTTTGAAGGTTTGATCAATGTTTAAAGTTTTGCTATAAATACTACCATTAACAATGTTGGATGCTTTTGCGTTGTCATTCATAAGCTTGTCTATCCTTCACAAGTAATTACTATTCATTTCACCAACTATATATAATATCTTCATCCTACATGATCAAAGATAACACTACAAATATCCAAAGGTACTACTAAATCAAACTCCAACCCATCCATGTATTCAAGATAGATGGACAACTTAACTATGCACTTTCATTGAATGTTCAAGCATTTTTTCTTCCTAAACCAACCAAATGAGTAGGGTCTCGAATGCAAAAATATATGCAAATTTTGCATCTTCACAACTACTGTTAATAGAAAATTTCATTAGATGCTAGCATTTAATATTATGCATATTGAACACTAATATTTTAAAGCAAACCAAATAATTCCTTTACTTTATTTTATTTTAAGGTCCGATAGATCAAATTTGGTCTCAATAGACGTTAACCATCTCATCATCATCGTCATCATAATAATAAGATCCATCATCGTGATAATGAGATCATTCTTAATTGTAATGTTGATAGAAAACATTTTTATGTCCTAAATGAATGCAAAAGATGACTACCATCAAATATATACCCTTGGTTTAAATTAAAAACTATAATATATTTATTTGATTTTATTCCGTTTCTAACCTTTAGCATTCTTCTTTAAAATTTCCTTAGATGCTCTATTCTTCCTTTAAAAACTAGAAATCGATAAACTTGAATATATTACATTAATTTCCTGAGATGGTCTATCCTTCTTTTAAAAACTAAAAATCAATAAAGTTAAAAACTAGAAGTCAATAAAGTTGAGTATATTGCATTACAATATGCTTGAGGATGAGAATACAAAGTTAATATGGCTAAATCTAATGCGAATGGAGATAACACAATGTTATCATCTTTTAATTAAAATATTAATATATATTTTATTATCAATTAAATTAGATAAATATATATATTTTATTATCAATCAAATTAGATAAATACCCTTTTATGAAGGAAAAAAATTGTAATCTTCTTATTCATCATAAAATAATAAAAGTAACAATGTTACACCTACATATTTTCCAAGCTAAACAACTCGACAACTCTTGTGAGCTTATTAGTCTAGATCTTGTAGCCATAATTAAAGGTTGTCCAACTCAGCGTATCCTTAAATCGCTCTGAAAATAGTCTTACACTGCATATTTTAATCTTCAAAAAAATTGACTACTATTGAAAATTTTAAATAATTTCCGAATTATATAAAATATAATATAATTAAAAGATATTAATATATATTATATTGTAATTTATATAGAGATCAAATTAATTAATTAATACGACACCTTAAATTAATTTTACATGCCATGTGCTCATATATTAAGAATAGTTAACTCTATTATTAAAACACTCACTTTGGAATTCTTAGACCTTGATACCATTATTTTGTATCTTCGAGTGGTTTATTGCAACGCTAACTTCAAATTGGAAGTCAATGATGACATTTAATTGGCTATGGTCACTTGGACAAACCTTCAATTTGTTGGCATTTATTTGGCCATGCTAATTTGGACTAACCTTCAATTTATTTACATTAAAATGATATTTAAGAAACACTTTTTTAACCATCATGTCTTACAAAACACGATTTGGATTTTATACTTTCTTGAATGAAGCACTTGCGAACATATTTGGAATAAATACGGCGAACCACCCTTTATGAACATATTTGGAATAAATTATTTATTTATTGAATGAAGCATGCACTTGCTCCATACGAACATTCATAGAAGTTGGTGCATTTAGAGCCCAATTTAAAATTATGTAGGTGATTGGACTTAAATGTCTCTATCCAAAAAGATGCTTCATGTAAAAAATAAAATAATTAGTTGAAACGTTATGTCATCTTGACTAAAATTTGATTGGAACCTTGACTTCAATTTGATTAAATTTGAAGTATGGTAAAAAAATTCTATCTCAATGTAATATTTATAAAATAAAATAATAAAAATGTAATGTTTATAAAATAAAATAATAAAAATGTAATGTTTATAAAATAAAATAATAAAAGCTATTAAATAGCAATGTTTATGGACAAGTGTTAACAAAATTTCATTCGAAAAAAGCAATAACAATTTAACAACATTTTTTACATCCAACAAGCAAACACAAACACCCAACAACTAGTCCTAGCTGAAAATATCTTGTCACATATAAAAAGCAGGATGAGTGCCACTACTATGACCATAACTCCATATAACGTGCCAAAACATTGATTTTCAATGGCGTGAGAATATTCTTTGGCATAGATTGTTGAGCTTACATGGAGATGGACGTGGTTCAAAGCTAATATCAATGAAGGTCCTGTAACCTTATGAATTTCTCCAACCTTACTTTGAATGAGTTTATGCCACCAAGGCACTTCTAGCTAATCGTTTGAATCACGAGTCATTTATATAGAAGTTAGTTCCGACTCACGAGTCACCAACAATTTATATAGATATATCACCTCGAATGAACGAACATCATATATATATATATACTAACATACCTCCAAAACATGGAAATGAAACGTCGAGAATCTTTCTAGAAAAATATCGACCCGTACACTACACAAAAACTTAATGTTTCCCACCTCCAAAGTACATAACAAGAGATGCTCCACAAACGATGAATGAACACAAATTCCTCACCTCATTTCTTCAACACAAATTATGCCACAACTCCCACTCTCGCTGAGTTGACAAGCGGATGCAATTCCTGGCCATGTGCACCCAGCAAAAGCAGTCCACCATTTACGCAAAGAAAACCAAATCCATACGCAAAAATACCTTTCTCGCTCCTCCACCTTAACTATTCAAGCTCGAAAGCACTCGCCCTTATATGTATAGGGACATAATAAATAAGATTTATCATTTTTATGTGAGAAAAAATAGTGTATTATAATTAATAATTAATGTGGGATTAATGGGTTGATAAAGAGATATTTATGTGTAAGAAACATTTTTAAGATGTACAAATTTCAGAGCAAATAATATATTTATATCGATTATTATTGATTAGGATGAGGTATTACTTTTTTTTGGGAGTTCTTATTGACATAAAGATTATGGTATATTGAAACACATATGTTATTGATAGCTAAATCTTTCAATCAATTAAATTTCAATTTAAATAATTACAATTAGATAATAAAAACATTTAGCAAATAAAGATGTAAGGAAATCTTCAATTTTCTCTAAAGATGGTAAAACTTATCTATAACTCAAAGAGGACAATTATCATTAGCTCTTGATAGCAAATATAAGTTTACTCATCACCATTCTTAAAGTAAAACCCTGCCACCTAAAATAACACACTCATCACCATTATTCAAAGGAACCATGCGGCCTAAAATAATTCGTGGTAAAGATTTTGAGTCATTAACCAATTTCCTCACGTCCCATAACCCATCAAAATCAGTGTTAAGACATACTCTAAAACAAAAAAATCTTTGATTTATATATATAATTAATAAAAAATAGAGTTATCTAAAAATTTAACAATTTGACCATAACTACACGATTTTTTATAAATATTTTATTTATTTAATATAATTTAATTAAAAGTTTTAGATTTTCTTAGATATATGATGTACTTAACTTTCCTTTCTTGCTTTTCTTGGATAAAAGTACATGTGAAAATTTTCATTTGATTCTTATTATCATTTACGTCCTCGTTAGTCGTTACAATTACTATTAATGGATTATTTACACTATAGGAATAATGTCAGGGATGTTGACATGGAAGCCAATCATTTCAGAGTAACGGACCAACACCATGCTGCGTGGCAGCGTGGGGGTGGCTCTAAATTGCTTCAGTTCTAACATCGTACGTACTAGGCACCACCAAGCTCTGCCACAGGGTGGATTTTGGCAGGGTTGATTTTGGCTTATGGGAATTGGGTAGAAGAATTGGTGTTGAAATCGTAATTTGGAGGGTTTAAATTGTAATTTTCATAATTTGGATTGTTTGAAATCGTAATTTGGAGGGTTTAAATTGTAATTTTCACAATTTGAATTGTTTATAGTCTATGAGGACAAACACAATTGCAAAATTACTGAAATAACAATTTCCCTAAACAATTTTCACCGGATTCTGTTTAAAAATCGCCGGAAAATTTTTAATTATCTTTTATCCGGGATTTCGCTGGCCGCTGACCTCAACCTCTCTGCAATGATGTCAGCAAATAATCCATAAGCTCGTAATAAATTGGGCCCCGGCAAGTTGGCAACAACAAAGAACTTACTATTCACAGCGGGTTATATGGTAAAAATGATATAACGCTTAACAGGCCCATAATACTGTCGGAAACGTATGTACGCTCGTACTCTACGAGACTCCGTCTTCCGTTCCCCGTATAGATGTTTTTTAGGTTTTGGTTTTGAATTGTGTCCAGTGTCCACCGGTTGAAGCCTCCCACTTACTGATCAACGCAGGTCATCGCCGTCGTATACTTCGACAGCAACAGGAACACTTGAGCAGAAGGTATCTTCTCTCAAGAATCGATAACCGACGTGAAATTCTCCGACACACGACGGGCATTTGCTTACGTCGAGTATTTGCCGCCAAATTGGGGCTACAGATTCCTGCAGCGGAATGAATGAGAGGCCAGAAGGAGCGTTTCACTGATCAGTGCTTTTATCGCCGACGATGGCAATGGCTGCCATGCCCGGCGTATCCTGGTGATCGGAGCACTGTTCCGGCCGGTTTTTGAACATTACGGCGGAGCTTTTCGGCCTTAAATGCCGTTTTGATTTTCCAGATCCTGGAAGGTCGCGCTTTGAGCTTTGAGTCCAGGAGACACGAGGAAGAAAGAGGTTAGAGTTAAGGAAAGGAAGTGTTGATTTGTCTCTCTGCATTGCTGTGGAAAATTTGAAGCCATGGAAGTGAAAATGTCACGGGAAGTCTCCCGGCATTTTCTGTTTTTTTCTTTGGTTCTGATAATGTTAAGCCGCTTTGCTGTTGCGGCCGGTTCGCAAGAAGGACTTATTTTGCAGGATTTGAAGCGCGGATTCGATTATCCATCAGGCACGTTCATGAACTGGAATGAGAATGACAATTCTCCGTGTAATTGGACGGGCATTACGAGCGATGCCGGCGGAAAATTCGTGGAAGCAGTCGATCTTTCGAACACGAACATAGCAGGACCATTCCCCACTGTCGTTTGCAGAATAGAGGAATAAAAATAAGCACATAATTATTTAGGAACCTCTAGCCAATGCACTAGGGTGGTAAATCCAGGTAAACACATAATTGTGTAGAAACCTCCTGTCGATTTAGACCTTACAAGCCATAGTTATAACACATGTGCCTAACAAGCACTAAGTGTTATTTAAGCCCTAAGCCACCACGGGTAAAAATCTAGAAAAAATTAGAAATGTATACTAAATAAAGTAATTAACATATATATATATAAATGCAAGAACAAACCCATATGACCAACGTACAGAACAAGGAAGCCAGAGTAAAAGGACCGACGTTGAAATCCAACTTTAGAAATCAATGCACAATACAGATTCTACATAAAATTCCATTAGTGAGACATTAGCATTTTTTGTAGTCCATTCTCATTATTGAAATCTCTAGATCTTGCCTGATGAAAGCCAAGTTCCTTTGTAAGTGGCATGCCCAACTCAGGATACTTTTGAATACACTTATCTTGCATGGACTCAAATGCCTTGGCCAGAGGATAGCTAATTGAAAATTCACCTCCCCCATAAGCCATACTATAAGAAAAGAATATATTATGCAAATGAGACTATGATGTATTGACACTGGCTAGCATCATTGGCATTGTCCACCCTCGTAGTGTTGTTCATGGCCAAAATTGCAAGATTTTTACTAGTACTAGTACAAGTACTAGAACTAGTGCCCTGAGCACACTTGGTTGTGCAACTTATGATGGGATGCCAACTTGGGTAATTGTTTAGCATAAGATTCATGAGATATAATAATTAAGGTATATAGATCAATGCAACAAGCGATTTAAAAACCTTATTAGCCCATCCCAGTAGATGGGTGGATTTTTCTTCCAACCATGTGCTCCCATACAACCTTATCAAGATCCTTCTACTTTTTATTTAGCAACACCAGCTTATAAAACCTCAATGCAGCTTCTCATACCTAAAATAAATTAAGCCTAGTTCTAACAGAAACAACCTCAATACAAAAATATGATAGTTTTACAAAGAACCCAACTCAGAGAACAAACAACTGATCATTTGGGTGACACAATAGAACCATAATCAGTTGAATAAGCATGAAACCAATTTTTCCCCTTCAAACTATCTAGACCAGATAAAAATGACAATCACCTTCAATGACTGAAAAATGACAATCATAGACCAGATAAAAATGTTTTCCACAACTATCTACCAATGGCTAATTATAATAAAAACTATCCCTTAGCCTATTGAATCCACAATTGCGTTGTGATTGTGGATTCAATAGTAAAAGCACTCGGGGATATGAGAAAATATGTGAAACAAAAGTAAATAGATCCAGGGATGTGAGAAAATATGCTGAGCAAAAGAAAATTTCCTATACAATAGGAAAATTCATTGAAACAATGAGAAAAACAACCATAGAACAAGAATGTGCCAAAATTGAGAGACTCTTGTCCAATAGTCAATAAATCTTAAAAATGCCAATTTAGAAACTTCTTCTAATATGACTTTAAGCAGCTTTGTAATTGCATGATCACAGTGAGCACTAGCATATGGAGGATGAATTCAAGCATCACATTACAAATGTAGAGGACATTTACTTCAAGTTAGAACTCTATGCAATCAAGAATAAGAATAAATATCAACAAATATACCAGACTTTGAAATATTTATCATCATGTGTAGTAGCAATATATGTATGTATTTATATGTCAGATAAAATAGATAGGAAGAAAGTATGAGTACAGTGGACAAAAGATATAGGCGATCTAAAGGTAAAAGACATATAAAGTTGGTTTTATACATATTATTGATGCAAAATCTAAAGAGGCATGCTATCTGGAGATTCAATTAGACTATAGTGAAAATAACGAAAAATGTTTTGCAGTGTATCACTAAGTACTAGATTGATTTATGTTATGATGTTGTATGCATCGAGTGTGAAAAAAACTTGTACAAAGAGTCTTCGGAAGTGAAAATTTGTTGATGAAATGCTTCTTCTGTACTGCTTGTATGTAGTCATTGCAACTGCTGGGAAATATTGTTGCAGCTGTGGAAATTTCATTGTGCAAGCCATTGTTCCATCTTATGTTTCAAGAGCACATTCCATACAATTCTCATGCCTAGATGGTGTGTGTTGCTTGCATATTATGCAATCTGACAAGTTGTTAGGGATCTGCTTGTTGCAATTGTTGCAGATTTTGCTGAATGGAGGCATGAAGGAATTTTTTGTTTTCAGTGTTTCATGCACCTGCAAACTGTAGCTGGTCAATTTCAGATTGAAAAATAATTCAAAGATGTTTTCAAACATGGAGATCTATGAAGCGATGATGAATTTTGTTATAGTATTGAAAATTAGCGACGACCAACAAAAACATTGCTAGTAGTCTTATAGTGTCATAATGGCAATAAATTAAAGCACTTTAGCAATCCTCAACAAAATCATAAGCAAATGAACTATTACATCAATGCATGGATCTACAACAATCTTACAATTAGAAAATCAAAACCATATAAAATCCACGTATCAAATGGTGGAAAAAAATGATATCCAAATACTTGACATATTAAAATCGAAACTATCATAATTGCAACCCTGAGCATAAGTAATTGAATTGGTACATAGCTAATAACAATTAACATCCCTATTCAAAAGCTTTACACTGAACACAAAAGTTATTGCACTGCCAAGTTATATCAAATGAGGTTTGTTCAATTATAAATTGAAGAGTATAGTTGTAAAGTAGTTTCTTTAACTTTTGTTAAATTACTTATTTTGTTATTGGCGATTGCAAAGACTACAATTTTTGTCGGAGTTGTTCCATGCTATCTATGGCATATCTTGGAAATTGCATAAATTTAATAAAATGCTTTCAAAAATTTGTTTCTTGTGACTATTGTATAAATTATCCAAATAATTTGCAGCCTATTTTTTGAATAAATGGTGCATATGAAACGCTATTAGACTGCAAGATAACTTAATTCCTCCAGCTCTATGCCTCCCAAGGTTTGAGTCTAGGTCTGTAATATAGTGAAGAACTGTATTAACCACCAGATCATAACCCAAGAGAACAATTTACAATTGATAAGTTATGGGTTTTTATCATCTTAGCCACAATGATCACAAGAAAAAGAATAATATTACAAACTAAAAGCAGACCTTTCTTGCCTGGAATTCATCGTTGCACGTAAAGAAAACTGGCCCATGCCACGACCTAGCATGGATGAGAGTAAGGTCACTAAAAAGACTTAAGAATTTGCATTTAAGATCCCCCTTAGGGTTGCATCCCATCCTCTAGCTGGGATGACCCTTTACGGTTTCTTTTGCATGTTATAATATGATTTTAAAACCATTTTTGGGACTATTGCTTATTGATTTTGCAAAGAAAATAAGGTAAATTATTTCCTAAAAATGCTTCTCAAATTTAGCCGTAGTTGTATCTATTTTTCATCTTTATTTCTGAGTTAAATTTATTAGTTTTTTTTACTATGTTGTTTGGGATGAAATTCATCATTAAAACATTACTGGGACAACCATTTAACTAGGTCCAGATCTGGTTTTATTTTCTAGGTTAATTACAAGTGATTTGAGGCAAAGAAAACACATTGTTCACTTGTTTAATTGGCTAATCTTTGTGATCTGTAATCTATCTTAACTATCAACCTAATAACATTTCTAAACACTTCATGTTGATTGTTTAACAATTAACTAATGGACCCTAAGAACATGTAATCTAACATCTCATGGTTACTTGCATTTTCTAGCCTGTTTACATGCATTGTTGTACTATTGTTAAGTAGACATTATTGATGGTTTATTTTTGTATTTATTACCGTAGTACTTCTTCTTCATAAGTCTGGAAAGTTTGGTTAGGATTTGGTACTCGAAATCTAATCATTGGAACCCTAACTGAAATCAATCATAATCCTAATCCATTTTTAAAGCAAATTCAACTTTGTTTCACATCTGACCAACATCATAAACCAATCGATGAAGCTTATTTTCCTTAGGGAATGCCCCCTAGTGCTATTCCCCCTCTTTATCCTTTGCACTCAGTTGAAGTGAATTTTTTGTCGAGATGATGGTGACAACACTTCTAATAGTTTCCCACAGCTATACCTTGTAAAAGCCTTGCACACAAGGGCTATTTTGTGTGGTAACAAGCACCACCACCACACTCCACTTGCTTCACTCGACTTGATGAAGTGGCATGGATGGTTTCCTAGTTGGATGCTACCTTCAATGTGAGGATACATGGAGGTGATGCCTACTTGATAACTAGTTCCATATGCATCAAAGGAGAGTAGAAGCAATACATGGTCCATGTTTGTCATAGATAAGCCAAATGTTATCATTATTCTTCTTTATAATTAAGTGTCTATCAAATCTAATAAATAAATTACAACATGTGAGGTAACTAGCCCGGGCCATAGTTCAACATGGATGATATTAAGTATTCTAAATCAAAATAGTAAAAAAGAAGAAGGAAACAACAAACCTTAGAAAATATACTAGTATAATATACTAGGAGTTGTATATATCTTCACTCAATTTGCTTGTTAGTAACAATTTGAACGAAAGGTAAATGGCATTGCTAAATATGAAGTCAAATAGAACCGGAAACCATGTCTATACAAATTGTGATTATTGGTAATGGAAATTTACATAAATTGTAGAAATCCTTAAATTTTGAGAGTCTCACTCCAAATATACTATGCACTAACAAGCTTATTTTGTTCATCTAAGTTGTCTATATTTGTTAAGACTACCTTGTCTACAGAAGTGCATAGTCAACAGGGGAACACAATCCATGTGTTTGTTCCAGACCATCAAATCTGACTATGAAAATCTAATTTACTCTTTACAGGAACATGACAAGGATGATTTATATAACATTTGAATAACAAGGTTGATTATAGTTGAAATACAATCATAATGCATTACCAATTCAATATCTAAAAATGGTTTCATGCAAAAATTTATACACTCTCTCAATCAGAATTCTATCAATTTGCATTTACAAGGCCACATTTTTGTTCCACATAAAACATAATCAATACAAACAATTTTTTTTTTGACCTGCTTTTTTCTTTGCAAGATCATTGAGGAATATAGTACCAAGTCATTGACTATTCATCTATATTCTGATTACATTTAGAAACAAAGTCAAATTTTGCAAAGAGAACAACTTTTAATTGACCAAAAGATGCCAGATAGAAACAATAAAGAACATGCACACTTTTTCTTGATACAAGATGTAACATCCCAAAATTTACAAAAATTTAAAAATTTGTATAGTAGCAATAAATACTGAAATTGCTATTGTGGAAAATAAAATAGAGACTAATCCTCTTAACTAATAACAATTATGATAACGACAATTCATACTTCTTAACACGAAATATGACATTAGTTTTGCTTGTGTTAATTATAAATATAAATGTTGCAACAAAGTTTGTGACTGTCATACGGAGTTCTGATTATCGTCTTATTATGAAATGAAATCGAAATCTACATTAAGATGCTATGGATGTGATGGATGTTCAGATTTGTTTTAATAAGTGCTAACCATTAGTCTTCTTTTGATGATGAAAGGGGTCCTAAGAGTACCCTGAGGCTTACTTAGCATTTTATGCTAAAGCATTTGGACTTTCCCTTCCGCAAATACAGGTAAGGTGACACACCAATTCAAATAATACAAACATAATATAAGGAGTACTATCAGCTAGCCTTCAAGGTTTCTGCATATAAATTTCTAAGGTATCAATAGAATGATCCGTCTATAGTTTGTTTTGTTAATTAAACCACTCGGACGTCTTCTTGGTTTATCAAATGAATGGTGATAATAGAGTGTCAAAGCTTTGACAAAGGATAACATTGTTGCTAATGTTTGACGCAAGAGTAATATGATTTATAAAGCATAGGCTATATGCATGATATTCGTGTATTAATATAATGTTCACACCTTATGTATATTACATAGTTATTGTAAGCTATATGCAGTTTTCATAGCATAAGAGAATTACATGCAATTCCTATAGCATTCTACTATATGCAAACTATGCAATATATTTTCACAATATGCAAACTATGTGTTACTTCCATGCCTAACTATAATTTTAACTATCTAAAGGTTTAACTATATGCCAAGTGTTTAAGCATGGTCCCTATGTACTAACAATAAGGATACCATGAGTATCAACGCAAGCCTTTAAACATACACTTGATACCTAAAGGGTGCATACAAAGGTATTACCTATATTAACATATGCTTATAATGTGACAGGGTTACGTTTGATCCTCGAATCAAAGTAATATAAGGACATGGTCTTTAATGTTGAAGTGGATGTGTGCTGGTAGGCGATAGTGACCCAAACTTGGAATTTATTATTCTTATCTACCCGCTCGGTGGAAATCCTCAGTGGCTTCCATCGTGGTACTTAACTCATGAAGGCATCGTGATGAATTAGCCATTTTGGTCGAGCTGTAAGTGCTTTGGTTTGAACATGATCCGATTTGTATCCACAGTGGCGATGGTTATCATTGGAGTCATAAATAGGGTGGTTGCTTGGAATTACGTGATAATGTGATACGTGATCGCCACCATTGATCTTACACTATTCTCGGGCTTTGGGACTTAACCCTAAACCTCCACCAAAACCTCATAGTTACTATTCTTTCTTTGGCATTCATTGTGTCGAGAGTGGTTTTGAGAGAGGCCGACCGGCCTACGAATACCTAGGGTTTGATAGTTGGTTTTTAGGGTTCCTCCAATTATTTGAACCCATGACCTGAGAAAGATTACCATCACAAGCAGGAATGTAAGAGCCGAGCTCAGGCATAGACATTTCATGTATGTCTTGGATATTCGGAAAGCTCAAGTATTATCATACTGATTGTTGAAGGTTTTGGCTTTTGTAAAGAGTTCTTGGAACACACCTTCTCTAGATTTGATAACGCGATCAGTGTTAAAAAATGTTGAACCCAATGCTATGAGTATAAGGTCTGTGCTTGCAAGTTGTATCCAACTCAGGGTTTTCAAGACTGTTGCAGAAACTGTTGGATTTGGCCTTCGTTTCTTTAAAAAAAAAGGTAATATCTCTTATGTAGTTTCTTTTTGTTTAAATGCTATCGTCTATAATGTTGCATGATGTACTTGGGTTTAACCTTGTTTGTGATAACTGCAGGTACTCTCACTCCCATGGCTTCATGCTTCATTTTAGGTGGGAACTACTGCGTGCAGTGGTAAGTCTCGGTGGTTTCCCTTATGGATTCTCTTGGCAACATGTTGGTTTTGAAATCGTTGGAGCTTTCGGCCTTTCAATGAAGTCATTAATGTTGCAATGTCTTCGTTCTGTAAGAGATGTAGGGAGGATGAGATCCTCGACCTACCCTCATAACGTACTTCTCAGTTTTAATATGTTGAAATGTATTTCTTGTTTATCAGGGTTTTATCCCTCGACTTCATGATAATTCCGAAGGATTCGACCCTTGGTTTTTACACCGTGTCTTCAACAATGTTTTGTGTTGATTGTTATCAATGTCGTTGTCTTTAGATATTAGTCGAGATCCACAACTAAATATTCTGTGTGGAGAGGTGTTAATGTTTCAATAGTTTCGGATTTTTGGCCGAAAGCCAATTCCAAATATTTGCTAGTGTAAATTTTGATAAAGAACAAATATCTATGATCTATTTGAAATCTGAAATGTCTAAGTTGCTATTTCGAATATGAGATATATAGGGTTTGGCCAAAGAATTGTTTAGGATGTTGAATACGTGTTCTTGTTTTGGTTAAAGGAAATCGTAATTCTGAAGAGTGTGTGTTTATAATTTGAAAGTTTTGATATAAGTTGTTAAGCATGTGTCCGTTGGACCAGTTTTGATTCTGTCATGATAATGAAAAAGGGTTGTTTTCCCTTATTCAGGGTTTTGATCCTGTATCTATTGTAATGCAATGAAATGTTAAATAATAAAAGATAAAGAGTTGGGGTTCTGCCTATGTTGAGAGTGTTTGAAATTAAAAGTTGTAGTTTGATAAATAAAATGAGTTATGGGTAGTGAAATAAAATAGTGATATTCAGTGATGTGAATAATAAGCATCTATTTATCGTTTATGAGTAACAACTCTGTATAGCAGAATATTTGCAGCTATTAAAATTCTAGAAATAATGATGCCTGAAACAATTGGATTTATAACAATGGAATGCATAGTATTATCTTTCGAAAATAGATAGAGATAATTTGAAAATCTAGATCTGTGCAGAGATAAAGTGTTTTTCTTTTATTATTAAGTAAAGAAAATGCTATACATCCGTTTATGATATGTTGTTCTATTTTCTGAGTTTTAGACATATAATTGAAATGGCAGAATTTAAAAGAAACCCTACAGTTTTAGTATATCTAATCACTTGGCATTCTGCCCTTCATTCATCTATATTAATTCTACTTCTCTATACTAGAGTACTATACATAAAACAGTATGGGAAAAATACGGAAAGGATTTTTAATCATTCAACTCATTTACTTAATCATCATTATACAAAATCATGCCTAGGTCAGAAATTGAAACAGTTACTTATGCATGTCCTTTACTGTAATTACTGCACCTATAATTGCAGAGAATTATGTAACTAAAAATAATAAGATAGAACAGTAGAACCTGGTGAATGTAGGAAAAACAAACAACCCAAGGAGCCTATTCCACCTAACCTATTCCTGAAGACAGCCAAATTACTTTCCTTAGGACCCCTGAGCCTATTCACTGAACCACTAGGAAGAAGAATCTTTAAAAGCTTTAGGTCATCCACTTGTAGCAGCAATTTGGATCATTCAGTCCTATAGAATTTGCAGTCAAAGAGACCTGCACCAACACCCTTGGTTTCCTTCTCAAAAAAATATTCAGCAGCCTCACAATGCACTTCCACTTAGCCTCCCTATTCGAATCTCTCAGTGATCACTTGAGGAATTATTTCTACAGAAAATAATGTGGAGCTGCTTGCTCAATTCGAATTGCCTTATCTAGGCTACCTAGGCCTTTTAGTGGTTAACCTAGTCATTAATGAGCCATCAGCTCTCTTCCACCCACCTGGGGGATAATGCCACAAATTTAGGGGTAGTTGTCCCATAACCAACAACTAGTGGTGGAGTGCAAATGTTGACATCTGTCCCATGCCTTCTAACAGCTTCCATTCCTCCTAGTGGGTCAATGAACACTCTTTTAATAGTTCCCTTGGGTGTTTGTCTCCTGTTTTAATTTATTAAATAATAATAATCAGTCATTACAATCATCCTTGACCAAATTTGGTCATAATTACAAAACTTTGTAATTATAATTTAATAAAATGTTTTTGCAATAAAATAAATAGTCTCAAAATTTGGGTAGGTGACACAAGATCTATAGGACAAACTGAAATTGAATACAGCATATCCTCATATCAATTGGAAGTACTACTAAGATTAATACATGAAGAGACCATAATCCTCACAGGATTAAGCACAATGAGATAATGTCTAATTCTAAATATATGTTGAAGATCATTGTCCAATGATAATTAAGAGATAGATTATCAATATCATTGTCCAATGATAATTAGTGTGGTCATTATCATTGTCCATTAGTGCAGTCACCCATTATGACTAAGTCATACAATAGGTATGACTTAGTTCTTCCGAAAGGAGCATAATGGGACACAACAGGTATGACTCTAAAAAATGTGACCCTAAACCTATTATATTTTTGTATTTTTTAATTTTTTTGTTGTACAAAAGGGATCTAATTACATTTTTCTTCAATGCCACATATCGAGCAGTAGAACGACCAGCAAGTGCTTCACCACTACACCGTCATGGAGAGGTCCATCATGATCATACAGAAGAGACTGAGGATGGAGGGCTTCATGATGTGGAAGGGAGCTTGAGAAGGATGACCATGGGTGTGCCCCCTATGAGGATGAGGCAGGTTACTTACCACTTGGAGAGGCACATTGTGGGAGTGCCTAAGAGTATTACCCACTTCCTATGATGAGTGGTGGTTATGTGTTATCATGAACACAATGCTCCTCGTGATGATTAGGATCTGAAGACTTATAATAGTCTCAGTTTTTTGTGTAATTTATACATGTATGCGATGTATAGGAAGTCTAGCCCAATTTTTCCCTTATGCATGTTTTTGGATACTTGACTTTGAAAAAACGTTTGCTATTATATACATGGATCCTATTTTGGCTATTTATCCCTATGATAATTTATATTTTGTGTTTTTTGGTAAATGTTTTTTATAATGATAGAATGTTCATGTATGAGTCAAATGTCATTTAAACACAAAATTAGCTAATAAATTAGCCGTTGTATTAAATTCCCTTGGTATGTGTCAATATTGAATGGATTTGAAAGATCTCTCGAGGAGGTGTATTCTTCGATAAAGACGAAATAATGTAGGATCTCAAATAGAGTAGACATGGTTTAATTGTGAAACCATGACTTGGGAGTCAAGATTAATGAATATATGGCATATGCCAAAAGAAGAGGCTTCAGTCAATAATCCAATTACAACATGGTATTCAACAATATTATTGGTTGTTGGACCGAGGCAAACTCCACCTGAACTGACTAGTTCATTAGTGGGGGAATAAACCACACAAGCTGTAGAAGCAAGGTTCAGGGTATGTTGACTAGCACCATCCGCAAATCCAAAATACACTGACATTTGTACATTAAAACACAAAGCGGAGATAAGTAGTTGTAGATGAAACCATATCTCACACACAAAAGAAGTAAAAATTGCACCACACCAAAAACACACCAGACTATGGAAAAATATGTGCAAAGTCCAGATGCATGATGTTCCTAAGAATAGTACTTATTTAGGTAGATCCTATTCCGAGGCTCTCTTAATGGTATTACAGCGTGGTCAACCAGCTCATAAGCACCTTTTTCCAACACTCATTTATCATTCCATATAGATTCAAACTTGCATGCCCCCAGTTTATCGTGAATTTGGTCATAAAATAGGACTTATAAGTCACCTTTAATAAAGATACGAGGTTTGATCGATTTGTCGTATTGGGATTTGATGCACTTATTATATGATTCATTAGCAAGAGAGACATCATAATGAATCTCATTGAGTTTTTCCAAGTACAAAAAATGTTCTTCCTTTGCAAAGGTGTTTGGCAGGACTTCAATGAGTAGTTTTAGAGATGGAATATCACATTCGATAGGTAATGTTGCTTCTAGACCATAAACCAATTGGAATGGGGTAAATCGAGTAGCATTTTTTACCGAAGTCCTATAATCCCAAAGAGCTTATAAAAGCATCAAATGCCAATTCGATCTATGTGTCCCTACCAAGCGTTGGACATAGTTTTCAAGACCTTGTTAATGGCCTCTGCTTGTATGTTTTCTTGGGGGTAATAAGGACATTAGTTCTCATGATGAAAACCAAATTTGTCACTTAACTCAACCATCATCTGTTTTCTAAAATGTGAACCATGGTTAGTGACAATGGCTTATGGGACTCTAAACCTAGCGATAATGTGATTAAAGACAAACAATGCAATATTGTTGCCATCTTCTACAAATGTAGGCATAGAATCGACCCACTTGGTAACATAATCAACTGTGACTATGACATAACCATGCCCCCTAGTTGAGGTAGGATTACAATGCATAAAGTCAATGTCCCATTTCACAAAAAAGTCGGCGGAAACTACTGGATGGAGTGGAGTAGGATACGAGTGCTTTTTCGTATGAAAAAAGTTGACTAGGGGGCACTTTTTTATGGATTCCATACAATCTTTGAAGATGGAGGACCAAAAGTATCTAGTGCACAAGATATTTTGGGTTGTAACCACCCCAGAAAGATGACTGCCACATGCTCCAAAGTGACATTTTTTAAGAACACATTTGGCCTCTTTGTGGATCAAACATTGTCGAAGAATGGAATCAATGCCGCAATTATACAAAGTGTCTCCGATGATGAGATAATACTTTGCATGATGGTGAATACGATGAAGATCTTCATGGGATAATTTGGGATGAAAAAGTTGGGTCTAGAGATATAAAATAATATCTCCATACCATGGATCAAACATGCTAATGAGGAATAAAGACTCATCCAGAAGGGAGCCAATAGGCTCAGTTTCTTCATCAACATGGGGAAGCTCACATATAAGATCAACAAATACCAAATTTTTTTGGATTTGGCGTTGGAAAATTCTTGGAGAATGACTTTCCAATGTGAATATTTTCCTCCTAGCACTTGACGAGTCAAAATGTGGTATATAGGGTTGGAATATGTGATAATTGTGGTCTTGTGGAGAAAAATATAGTGATGAAATATTTGGACAGAGATGATTGCTGCCAAAGGAAACTTTTCGACATGGGAGTATCGAAGTTTAGGGCCTACAAGGCTCTTACTTAAATAATATACCATATGTTCTTGGTAATAATTTATCATCTTCTTAAACTAGTACCATTCCAATGGTGGAAATGGATGTGGCGAGATATAGGATGTAATCATGCGTATAGTTGGGGGATGCAACAATGGAGCATGGGTTAATGCATGTTTTAGTGCATCAAACGAACATTGATATTCATCATCCCAAGTGAATGGGACATATTTATTCAGCAAGCACATGAATCCTTTTGTAAGTTTCGCATAGTTACAGACGAAATGGCGTACAAAGTTTGCCTTCCCTTGAAAAATTTGAAGTTGGAGGAGGGTAGCGGGTGGAGGTAAGTCCATAATGGCCTCAACCTTCAAGGGGTCAATTTGGATCCCATCCTTGAAGACAATGAATCCCAGTAGTCTTTTTGCTTTGACACTAAAAAAACATTTGTGTGGGTTCAAGTGAATATTTGTAATGATGACATCAAAGGAAAATAGTTGTAAGATGCTCAGGATTATCTTCTCGGTGGGTTGAATGAGTAGGTATATCATCAAGATAAGGGTCTACAGTATGCTTGATGTCATGGACATCATATGACATAGCCCGTTGAAAGGTTGCCCTAGCATTTTTAAGACCAAAGGGTAATTTGTGATAAGAAAAGGCTCCCCATGGGTAGATGAAATTTTTCTTGTGCTTGTCAGATGGGATAATTCCGATCTGATTCTAGATCGAGAAACTATCCATAAATGAAAAGACAACACTTCCAGCACAATTACCAATAATTTGGTCAATGAAGGGGTAGGGTAATTATCCTTGGGACAAGGGTTATTCAGGTCCCTATAATCAACAGAAAATCTAATAGTCCCTTTTTTCATATGACTGGGAAAATATTAGAAACCCATTCAGTTAACAGAATATGATAAATGAAACCAGCTTTCAATTTTTTTTCAACTTTTGCCTTGATTGCGGCAGCCTTGTGAGGGTGTATCGGGCAGATTTTATGTAAGATTGGTTTAGCTCCTAGGTAGGTCTTGATTTCATGCACTACGATGGATGGTTCAATACCCAACATTTCTTCATAAATCCAAGAAAAAACATTGTGGAATTCTTGAAACAAGGCTTTATAGATGTTGACTTGTTCAAGAGAGTAGGTTTGGCCAAGTTGAATTTTTTCCACGATACCAGGTTTCATTGATATATGAATCAACATGGTGGGTGTAATGTTTCTTAAATTTATTTCAGACACAATCTCTTGAGTAAATATAGGGGATTGAGGGTTGTCGATAATATCAGGTGGAAGGATGTATTTTATATCATTTACTACTACGTCCATTTTAGGGAGGAAGGATGATCGATGGTGATTATCATCTCAGGGTGGCTCATCTAAGTTCATAACCTCCATTATGGACACCTCCGGTGGAAAAGTATACAAGAGGTAATCCATAGAAGGAATATAAGAGTCTAACCAGGATGATAAAGAGTATGGATATGATGCCAAAATTTTTTGATCATCGAGATATGGGTCATCAGAGACAGATTGGATTGCATTGTACATTGCCTCAGTTGGGTTGAGGGGCATGTTATCACCAACGGAATGTTAGAATATATTTAATCTTTGTCAGATCCACCATGTATTGTTGCAAGTGATTTAAATGATTTTATTAAACTTTGTGGAAATAAGGTTATTTTTCAATGAGCATATGTAGTTGGTGATGGTCTCTAAGATGTCATAGATCAACACCATAAGGTGGATGCTCTCTCCAAAAATGGTTTGTATACATGCAATAATTGTTGGGGTGGCTCTACTTGTTGATTAAACTATTTTTTAGTGATTTCCCATTTCTTATATACCCCACAACTCTCTACTATATATGTCTCTCTCCCTCGTTTAGTTTAGGTCATTAGCCCATCCTTCTCTATCTTGTCATTTTCAGGTCACGTAACATTCCCTTTTCTTTGAAATGGATATTAGTTTTCAACGTTGAAGGGATCACTGTGTGCAGTTTGACAACTCTAGAATGGATGTGTTTCAACAAAAGTCAAAGTATCTATACATTGACATTAAGATCTTGAATAAACTAATATTGTGTTATATATTTTAGAGGAGGGACATATGTATGGAGATATCTCAACTAAACACTTATCAATTAATAAGGAATCATTAAGTCTCTAAGTCAAAATGAGATATAACTTATTTATAAGGTGGAGTGTTTGGAGGAAAAAGATAGGATTTTTCTAGAGTAAAGATTCCCACACATGGTCAAGAAGCAAAGGGGATCAAAATACAAATTTATTTTTCCAAACAATCATAAAAAAATTAGAATTGTAATAGAATTCCCTTCATTTAAAGAAATATTTAGAATCAAACCAATAAATTGCAAATGATTTAACATCATACTGAAGCAATTGGTAATAATAACATAACAAAAATCAATACTAATAAAAAATAAAAAAATGATACACGCTGACTTCATAGTATTTTGACAAACTTCATACTCTCTATGATACGTAGAGACCTGGTGTATACATTTAGGACGATCGAATAAAAATAGTTTATTAAAATCATCAAATCCTTTAAGATTTAGGACTTCCCTAACATCACATGCACCAACATATGCACGTTATTTTACGCCGCACGGACATACACGCCAGTTGCTATTACTTTATGATGAATTTTCTAATATAATATTCACATGATTAACATTATATCATTTTATTATACCATTTTACAAGTCAAAAAATCTGATATGTTTTGAAATTGGAATAAAGAGAAAAAAGACCAAATATTTACAATAAAATAACCATTTAGCATTGTTAATTTATGGCAAGTTAGAATCACTCACATTATATAATGGACACGATGTCCATCTTACACCAACATCACATGTATCACTCGCGATATACAACATCTATTAATGTTTGCATATCCCAAGAGCATCTTAAGAGCATTACCTTTATAAAATAATAATATTAATGTCATGGAGCACTCTTGGGATACCCTACCCCAATTTGTGTTTTCCAACGTTTTGGTGGTTGGAAATTTTTTGGGAAAGGATAAAATGGAAAAGAAAGGTATGGGTGGTGTGACCTCAAAGTCCTCATTTAAGTCTACATCTGACCTCCAAGATGATCATTTCAACTAAAGGCAAGGTATCCATATGTTCCTCCTAGGTTACCACTCCTAGTATAAGAGGTGGCCAAAGGGCCCACTCACTACCTTCAAGGCTAGATAGATTAGCCACCATGGAGTTTGAAGAAAAACAAAAAATAACAAAAACCATTATGTTGGACCATTGTCTCCACCATGTAGTGGAGAAGAAAATCATGGTCTCCCATAACTCCTCCTATCAGGTGCTCAATGGCTCAATGGTATGGATGGGGAAATTATATAAGTTATTTTAGAAGGGTCCAATGAAGGTTACATCCTAGAATATAAGGGTCTTATAGACCTAGTAAGGAAGGCTATGATGGGAATGATTTGATTGTTGATTTAAGATCTAGACATCATATGTTTGTAGGAGGTGAAGGAGGTGAAGCTTATTGGTTTTTCTCGATCTTGGCCTGAATCATATTTGCATTGGTTTTATAGTTTTCCATTCATTTAAAAAAGAATGACAAGATGGAGCAACTACTCTTATCTCATTCAAGTTTAAATCATGTGTAGTTGATTAATGAATCAACTTGTCTAATTAGCTGGTGTGGGTGCCCTTTACACTAGATGGTAGGGCTCTTTCCTTAATAACCTATACACATCCAATTTGGTGAAGGAATGTTCCCAACTTTGGGACTACCTATATTCCAAATACCTATCATAGGTCAACTGGATTTTCTGTGGGGACTTGGAAAATGTGGAATCCCAAGCTAACAAAATTAGGGTTAACCATGTTTGCATGTCATCAAGGGAGAACTCTTCCTAAAATGGACTTAAGGCTAGGCTTGGGTCGTATGAACCCAATTAGTATCAATGGGTTGACTATGCAAAACACTCATTTATTTGGTCATGTCTAAAGGATAGCCTTCAGTGGGTGATGAACCAGTTGGACAAAGCTACTCCCTTAGAGAAAATATTTTTTCTTTAATTGTAATGATAGTTGACTGGTAAATGCTTTGGGAGAGGCCATCCTCTTTAACCATCAACCTAATATTTTTCTTCATTTCCTAGGTGAGCACCAAGATAAGAATGACCAAGTCACAATTTGTGTAAAGTGTCTAATCACTTGTGTCACCCAACCTACATCCAAGATGTCTTAAAGGATTTGAAGCCTACTACCTAACCATAGGGAAGGATCATTGAATTCAATGTTCGAATGAATCCCTTAGTTGAACCACTGCATTTTTGCATGGTTTTTTCCATTAGATTGTTTTGTTCAAAATTCATACCACAAGGATGAATTCGAGGCCATTTCTTAGTGTCTACACTTTGATCTAGTTGATGAGAACATTTAGGCAAGGGTGACCAAGATCACAAATTTCTAAAAGGTGGATGAAAGTTGGAATCCCTAGGGAGTACAAATTCAGGTTCAACTCCACTAACGTAAACTTTAGGGACAAACCCACCAATGCCTATTCTTCAAATCATTGGTGTTCAAGGAGACTTCTACGAATATTGGAGCCTTGAAAACCCTAGCTATAAGGGTTTCTAATCAAGAAAGAATGGGAATTTATGGAGTATTATCAAACTGTCTTTCAGTCCTAGGACATGAGAAATTCTTGTAAAGTGGCCACACAAATGTGCACCAACCTTATTTCCTAGAAAGTGTTGCCTACGAAGAAAATGATTTACAACCAAGACTTGTCCTTACCAAATTTGTTAGAAGTCTTAATGGCAATCACTTATGAAAATATCACGGTATGGAAGGGTATCCTTGTGAAATTTTCAAAGCCACCTAGAATTTTGGCGGGCTTGATTTGTTCGGGGTGTATAATGACATTGTATGGAAAAATATGTTGGGTCCTCTTGTTAGTGGAATTCTTATCACATTCATTCCCCAAGTGAGAAACCTATGATCATCACTATCTAAAGGCCTTTTACACTATTAAATGTTTCCTACAAGACTTTTGGCTAAAGCCTTGGAATTGAGGTTGTAGTATATATTTCTCTAAATTGTTAGACCTAAACCAAATGGGTTCATTTCCAAGAAGTTATACTTGATAATGTGGTGGAATTTTGGGAAGGGATGGAATGGGATAGGTGTTTGACGATTTGGGTTCTTTTCGTTAAGCTAAAATTTGAGAAAGATACGATTAGGTGAAGTGGACTTTCATCCTATCCATGTTGCAAGCCTTAGGTTTTGGCCAATTTTTCATGTAGGCTATGGAAACCATTTTTTAGATGCCCCGGATTGAATTTCAATCAATCAAGCCAAATCTAAGGAAACTAGATTGTTTCAATTGATTGGGTGAGGCTTCCCCTTGGCTCCAACTATATATGTTCTAGTGCACAAATCACCTAGATATCTCCTTCACCATCACACCTCATGTGGTTTAATAAATGGTGTTCCTCTTTTGATGTGACCCCAAGGGGGGCATATATGGGGTTGAAAGCATATGTGATGGGGTAAATGTATGTGTGGTATGGGCCTACCCAATAAATGTCTCATATATGCAATGAATAAGAATAGGTATATATAGAGGTCAATATAGTCATTAATGGCATGGTCATGTGATTTGGATATATGAATGTAATGGGGTTAGATGGAGGAGGTTCTCCTCATATTTAAGGAGTTATTGTGTAACTCATCTCTATTTTATATTAAGGAGTTGCTCTCCATGTTCACATTGTGTACATTGTGTGTAATATGATTTATTATGATGTCTTAGGGATTTGTTACATAACATTTGGTATTAGAGCATACAATCCTAATTTTGGATCACTTAAATGATTCATATTACTATTTGGGTCATTCTATGATCTACTTACTAAAACCCATCTCTATTCTGTCATTAAATGCTCAAGTCACTAAATACTTCCTTGATTGTGTCATTATATGCTCCGCTTACTAAATCCTATCTCTATTGTGTCATTATATGCTATGCTAATCTATCAACCCTACAAACACTCTTACTTCCATGACGAAGAAGAGAGAGTGAGACATGGACCAACCCTGGGCAATACTTCAAGCATGATTTTCTAACTAAAATTATTTAGAACTAGATATGTTTACTACCTCCAGTTGTTGAACATGAAAGGAGGATATACACTAGGGTTGCAATTCGCAATGATTTTGCATGATGAACATGTAACTGGTGAATGCAAGCCAAGCATTAAGGGGGGGTGTGGGAAATAGAGTGAGAATATTTATGGTCGATCTACGTCATAGTGGGTAGATGGTTTTGATTACTTATTATGGGATTAGACTTGAGCCATATCCTTTGTAAATGTTCTCTCCTCCACTTCCCACAAAAGTAAAATTTTCAATGCGGATACTAACCTGATCTTGCCACTAATTAAGCAGTCATAAATCTAGACCAAGATATCATGGGTTAATCCATCCTTGAGCAAATTTATTTGAATACTTGGTACTACATGTTATTCCTTTTAGAAGCATGATCTCTAAAACAATGTTTTGTTGGCATTGGTTTGATAGGTTGTGGAAATATCGGTATTGTGGAGATTTTCCCAATAATGTTGGAAAAAAGCATTCACAAAGCAATCAACATGATACCAATAAATAATAGTTACTACTATGCATGAAATTTCAAACTAAAATATTATGATTGACATATGATCATTTTCCCTCAATCATTATTCCATTATGATAAAGAGGGTCATGCAGATAATACAATAAAACCATGAAGATGTGACATAAATCATTACTCATTTGGACTGATAGCACCTTGCCCACATGAGACCAAAACATCAATCAAATTTATATCATCTTCCTAAAATCATTTTTCCAATAACAAGGGAGTTCTCATGAAACTAGTGAGTGACATTACCAAATTCACTCAAATCGGACAAAAAAATTTAGCAGTTCAATTCAAATGTGAATAGCTTAGTCAAATAAGATACGGTTGGCATGAGAGAACTTGTTTTATTAAAAATTTAGAAAAGATAGCTGGAGGCTGTTGTATTGTATAAATATTTAAAAAACAGCTGGAAATTACTTTTGTCTCATTTAGGCACTAGAAGAAAAACTTTTGTGTTTCCCTAGGGTTAGGGCATGAGAAGGGACAAATTTTGTAAAGTTATAAATAGAGGAATAGAATAGAAGGAAAGGAATTTTGACAGGTGAAGGGACTAATTTATCTTGTACGTGAACTACTTTGTTGCATTAATAAAGAAAGCTCCATTTTCCTGGGAAAATCTAGCACTGCGCTTTGCTTGGGAATATGTTGAATGTCTACTGAATTATTTCTGCATCTTTCATGCATATACTGTGAGATCGTTCCTAACTATTCTGAATTAATTCTCTGTTATGAATGCTTTCATTTCCTGTGCAAATATTCTATGTTAAATGTGTAATGGAATGTTTTAATTATGTCAAAGCTATCTTTGATATCTTTTACTTTTTGTTGTAAATGCATCTATATTATTGAACAACTACCTATGAGATTCTTGGATGTATTTCCATTGTATTACTCATATTTAAGTTTTGCTCCCTGCAGGGATAGATTAATTAGCTTAGATAGTTTTAGATCAGATTTTTTTTAATTGCATGCATTTAGATAGAGCACTTGCATATCATCTTTAAACATAAAATACATAAACGATGGATCCGGCCACAACCTATGAAAGAAAACAAATCTTTAAATAACATACAGTAGTCGGGCCGTTAACCCAACAGATTTCCCACACCAAACGGTGAGCTATCTAATTGGGCTTGCTTACCGGGGAGAATCTCTTGTTGATTGGTGCTGGGAATTTCGAGGCATCAACATGAGGTTTCCCCCTCGAAGAGGTTAGGCTATTAATCTCTTTTCTTCATTATTAATATGTGGATTACTCTTTCTAGTCTATTTATGCTCTTTTCATGCTCTTTCTAGGACTTGGTTGCCTAACATTTGGTATCAGAGCTTGGATGCTTCCAAAACGAGTCATTATGGAATTTTCAATACAAATATTTTTATAGGATGTTTCGAAGAACAAAACTTTCAAGGGATTCAAAATACATCTTGATATATTTTGGGTCCAAGTTTCATATATGATTCATTACAAGTTTGGATTTATAAACAGTGGAAGTTAGGGTTTCTGACTAGTCCAAAAACTAGTCTAAAACAATTGATCTGGGAAAAGAGGTTATATCTATAGCATGCAAGATCCAAATTGAGTGAGACTTGTTGCATCAGAAATAATATATACCATTCTATCTTGGGTAGAAATTTCATAATCAAACTCGAAAAAGTGGACACGTGGCAGACCATACACTCTTTCACTTCTGAAAAGGCCAAAAATCACAAGTGTTGGGAAAATGTCACAACTCTTTTTAGGCACATACAAATTCAACAAAAACTATGGTATTGGAAATAGGACATATCAGGATACCACAAGCTGAGATTTCAAACTCAAAAGGGATGAAATTTCATGGTTTCCTCAATTGAAATGTCAGACAACAAATCAGTCTTCAAATCAGGGTTTGAAAAAGGTACACCATTTTAAATTTGAATAAACTTTAGTATAAGGATTTATTTGAGGTGAAACCAAGGTGTGATATCTATTTATATTGTTCAGAATTCCACCAAAAGGAAGTGAAAAAAATCACACTCCACTCAAACCAACTGAGGATTCATCCCTGGCCTACGATGAAAGTGAAGACCTATCTTTTTGGGTATCCCACTTTGAAGATCTAATTAAAGGGTCTTTGAAAATGATTGATTTAGTTAATATGGAGAATAAGATGGGACATATGATGGTTGAAAGGATATGATAGATGGAGAAGAAAATAGAGGAAAATATGGGAAGGATTGCTAATATGATACATAATCTAGAGGAAAATCTACCTAAAGGTGTGGAATGGGCCCAATTTAGGGAAGATAAATATAGTGTCCATGTTGAGCAACCATCCCTTAATAAGCATAATACAAGATGATTTGATTATAATAATGGAAGTAATCAGGGATGGTTCCCAAGGGATATCCAACTCCCTAATATTGACATGAGAAAGTTTGATGGAAAGGACCCCATAACATGGAAATTTTAGATGGAGCAAGTCTTTGATATACACCAGGTGCCAAATCTACAAAAAGTACCTATTGCTTCCTTAAATTTAGAACCTAAGGAATTTGTGTGGTACCAATGGATTTGTGAATGCAAAAATAACTCCATTATCTCTCGGTCCATTTTCACAGAAGAACTGATTCATATCATGATGGTGTTAAGAGAAATTCCTTCTTTACCCAATTAATTCATCTGAGGCAAAAGGGTCCAGCAATCGAGCACATTCAACAATTTCCAAAGTTGAGTCTTAGAGTGGAGGGCATACTAGATGATAAATTGTTGGATATTTTTATTGGAACCTTGAAGGATAACATCCAACATGAGGTGTGCCTCCTTGAACCAACATATTTAGAGAAGGATTTCATGGTGGCAAGAAGGTTGAATGTAAAAATATGGCGATGGCTACTAGAAGAACCACCTCCAACACATATAGAGAGAATAATGTCCCTTCTTCTAACCCACTTCAAAGGTTGACACCTCAACAATTGAATGAAAGAAGAGAAAAAGGTCTATGCTTTACTTGTGACAACAAGTAGAGTAAGGGACATAAATGTGGTGAGAAGAAATTATTCTACATAGACTGTTAAGAGGAAGAAGCAAAATAACAGGAACCATCTCTAGCCGAAGAAATAGAAGATATTACTCCTGAAGAGATTACTACCACCACATCTTGTAATGCATTGGTAGGAATTAACACTCCTAAAAATCTCAAGATCGAAGGATATATCAAAAAGAAAAAGGTAACAATGTTGATTGATTCTGGTAGTACTCATAATTTCATTTATTGTAAATGAGCCAAAGTTCTCAATTGCTTTGTATATCCAGCACCAGAACATCAAGTAATGATTGTAGATGGAGGAACTATCAATTGCTCTGGGAAATTCCATAATATCAATCTTACTATGGGGGAATATTTATTGAATAGTCCTATGATTTCCATCCCAATGGGTGGTGTTGATGTTTTCTTAGGGGTTCAATGGTTACAATCATTGGGAACAATGGATTTTAATTTTCAATAACTTTTCATGAAATTTTATTGCAAAGAAAAAGAATAAATTGAATTAAGGGGTATCATAGGGAATCAAATCAAGGTGATAAGCTCTAATGGTATGAAAAAATTGTTGAAAAGGGGACATCAAGGTGTAATTGCACAATTATGATCACTAGATGTTCAAATATCTAAGCCTCATATTCCCCTGGATCTCCAAAGGGTCATTGATAAGCACTCCAAGGTAATTGTTTCCAAAAGGTCTTCCACCTACTCAAGGATTTGATCATGCTATTCACTTAATTCTAGGAAGTGTTCCTCCTAACATCAGACCATACAGATACCCCTATATCCAAAAGAGTAAAACGGAGCATATGGTTGGAGAAATGTTAGAAGCTGGCATAATTAGGCCTAGCCAAAGTTCTTACTCTACACCAGCGGAAATGGTACACAAGAAGGAGGGATCATGGCATATGTGTCCAGATTATAGAGAGCTAAACAAGATCACCATTAAAGATAAGTTTCCCATTCCTGTCATTGATGAATTGTTAGATGAACTACATGGAGCAGTTTACTTCACAAAGTTGGATCCTCGTTCAAGGTATAATCATATTAGAATGAAGGAAGAAGACATCCCAAAAAACAACATTCAGAACTCATGAAGGTCGTTATGAATTTTTGGTCATGCCTTTTTGCCTTACGAATGCACCTTCCACATTTCAAGGTTTGATGAATTCCATTTTCAAGCCTTTCCTTGGAAAAATTTTGTTGGTATTTTTTTATGATATACTAATATATAGAAAGTCTTGGGAAGAACATGTTCAACATGTTGATAGAGTGCTACAACTACTAAAGGAGAAACAACTATATGAAAAACCTTCCAAATGTTTATTTGGGTAAATGAGGTAGAGGTAGAGTATTTGGGTCATATTGTATCTCATGAAGGTGTCAAGGTAGTCCCTAACAAAATTAAATCCATGATGGACTAGCCAATTCCCAAGACCTTGAAGAATCTTAGAGGATTCTTAGGCTTACCAAGGCACTACCGCAAGTTTGTTCGTAACTATGCAAGAATAGAAGCATCTCTAACAACATTATTGAGAAGGAAGCATTTTCATGGACTCTAGAGGCAACTCAAGCATTTGAAAAACTTAAAGAGGCAATGTATAAAGCTCTTGTTTTGACCCCACCAGACTTCACAAAAACCTTCATTGTGGAATGTGATGCCTCGGGAAATGGAATCAATGTTGTTCTAATGCAGGAAGGATGACCCCTTGCTTTCGAAAGTCAACTAATCAAAGTAAATAACTTACAAAAACCCATTTATGAGAAGGAAATGATGGAAACACTACATGCACTTAAGTAATGGTTTCCTTACCTAATAGGTAGTCACTTCAAGGTCAAAACAGATCATGATAGTCTTAAATACTTATGGACATAGAGATTGTCTTCATAAGAACAACAAAAATGGGTAACCAATATCTTGGGATATGAATTTGAAATCATCTATAAAAAAAGTACAAGAATGTGGTGGCAGATGCACTCTCCAGAAAAGATGAGGATGTTGAGGCATTACTTTGTGCGATTTCGATTATACAACCCAATTGGGTAGTATTAGCAAGGGAAGAATGGAAGAATGACCTATATGTTTGGACACTCATTCAAAATCTACAATAGGATCCCAGTGTATCAGATAATTTTGTGTGGAAAAATGAATCACTATGGTATAAGGATTGCTTATATATGTAAGAACTCCCAACTCAAACAAAAGATCCTTTTGGAATTACACACCTCTCCTATAGGTGGGCACTTGGGATTCCTAAAAATGTACCATAGAGTCAAGAAGGAATTCTTTTATGAATTCCTTAAATATGATGTTCAAAGGTTCCTGGCAGAATGTTTGGTTTTCTAACAAAATAAGGTTGAAACAGTTAAGACCCCGGGTCTTTTACAACCATTAGAAATACCTTTTCAACGCTGGGAGGAAGTCTCAATGGATTTTATCACGGGTCTACCCAAGTTAGAAGGGAAGAATGTTATTATGGTGGTTGTTGATAGACTCACAAAGTATGCACAACTTTGTGCACTCTCACACCCTTGTAATGAAAGAACAATTGCTACAACCTTCATGGATACAATTCAGAAGTTACATGGAAACCTGAAGATTATTGTAAGTGATAGAGATCCAATTTTCACTGGAAATATTTGGATTGAATTATTTTCTTGTTTGGGTACCCAGTTGTCTCACAGTTCTTCTTATCATCCTCAATCCGATGGGAAAACTAAGATAGTGAACAAATGTTTGGAAGGATATCTTTGCTGATTTGCATCTGATAAACAAACTCAGTGGGTGAAATGATTATCTTTGGAAGAATGGTAGTATAATACTTCCTTCCATACGTCATCAGAAATGTCCCCATTTATGGCACTTTATGGGTACATATTCCATCTATCACATCTCCCTTAAAAGGAAAATCTAAAGTTCAAGTTGTGGAAGATCACCTAGAGCACTAGCAAGAAGCTCTCTAGTTACTAAAGGACAACCTGGGTATGTCAAAAAATAAGATGAAACAACAAATATATCAACATCGCAGTGAAAGGAGCCTTGAAGAAGGGGATTGGGTATTTCTAAGGCTGCAACCTTACAAACAGATGTCCCTTAAGAAACTAAATAAAAACAATAAATTAGCACCCAAGTACTATGGTCCTTATAAATTTTTGCAAAAGTTTGGTTGTATGGATTACAAATTGGAGATCCCTTAAAGGGTACACCCAATTTTCCATGTTTCTTTCTTAAAGAAGGTAATAAGAGACAAGATCCAAATTCAAACTATCTTTCCAGAGCTTGATGAAGAAGGAAAATTCATTTTGGAACTTGAACAAATCACTCAAACAAGGACCAAATAACTATGCAATCAGAGTACCTCATCAAGTGGAAGAACTTACCAATTGAAGATTCAACATGGGAAGATGAGTCCTTCATACAAAATCATCCACAACTAATCAAGCATTGAGGAAAACACTTTTATGAAGGGGAGGGGCATGTTAAGCCCTAAATGTTGGAACATTACCCCATATGTTGTGGCTCATTACATATTAATGATGTCGGCTTGGGTATATTAGTGGTAATTATCATTAGTAGTATTATATTAGTTATGTCGGCTTGGCTCCATTAGTTGTAATTGTACTTCTTTGTCTCCTATATATATGAAGGAGACCTTTTCATTTGAATCATCTCATCTGTCTTTTCTTATGTAATTAGTAAATTGTGTAAGGAGGTTTCCACCTCGAAGAGGCTTGCTATTCATCTCTTTTCTTCATTATTAAGGTGTGGATTACTCTTTCTAGTCTATTTATGTTCTTTTCATGCTCTTTCTAGGACTTGGTTTCCTAACATCAAACATAATGATATGATGAGGAATGGCCATATTCTAACAAAATCCTAGATGAATTTGATTTGTATACCTCTTGAAATGGCCCCAATAGGCATAACATATACAATGAATTTCACTCTTAATTCATTTGAGGCTTTATTGCTTCACTTTGGGAGTACTTGCAATCTTGCTTTTTACGGCACTTGTGATTTTCATATGGATACTTGCTTTTCCAATTTTTCAAATATTTTCCATTATGTTCTCATGTACTTAGTGCCCTTCGATATTGCTTTCCCATTCTAAATTCTAGGGATGGCTACTATCTTGGGTAATCTAGAAAAATCTTCTTTCATATTCCTCTCGTTTTCTCCTCTTCCCATTAAGTCTAAACTTCTATGTATGGTTTTCTCCTCTTGTCATTAAATCGTAACTACTATGTATGGGTAATGGGTTCTCTTAAAAAAAACAAGTGTAGTTGCAATGCAGCATGTCCTCCAGACCATGTAACTATGTCAGTGACATGCCACAACCTAGAGAGTTGACAATCCAATCCAAATGGGCTTCCCTTTAGGTAGGGACTTGCTCTATTGCAACTACCCTTGTTTATTGTGAAATGTTATTCATACTTTTGATAGATTTTTCTTTAATTTGTATAGAAATTATATATTAAATATATTCCTTTGTGTGTTAGGAAAGTTGATCACATCAAAATACTATACTAAATTTTCTTGATAATGAATACACCAAAGTTAATCCCACCAACACTTGCAAGTTGGGAGTACTCCATAGTTTACCACCCCTCGACCTAAACCAATTCCAAATCACATACAATGAGAAAACTCCCAAATACTAACAAAATTATATCATATTCAAACCTTCATCCCATTTCCATTGAGTTATAAAAACTCACTACAAGTACAGTTGAATAACAAATTTATAATCTATAGAGGATCAAATTTCCATTGTTTATTCAACGAATTTTCCCACCACTTGTCTCCATGTTGTGATTGCATTAAAATTTGAGTATAGAACGATAAAATCATGGAAGGTGGGATGTTGTTACCCCTCCCCCTTCCCCAACCACCCCAAACTTGCCTTACTTCTAACACGATTGCTCCATTTGCTTGCATATCAATTAAGGAGTTATGGGTTCTCAAGACCGAGTAAAAATAAATCGAAGAAAAAATTTTCATTTTAACTTATGCCCTGTATATGAGCCTGCCAAGGTGGATGTCCTATGGAAAAAAATCAAATCGCATATGAGAAATTATGATTGTTGAGTCTTCGAACACTATGAGATGTTTTATCCCTTTGTTCTTTGTGGTTATTAACCCCTGATATGATGTGAGCACCTTTGCTTGATTGATGGTGGAACCTCTACTCCCCTATGAAAATATTAATTCTTGATGTCCATCAGGATTAAAAACATTCCTTGTCACACCTACTCCCTTTATTAAAATTTGAAGGACATACTGGTGTGATTTGATCCACTTATGTGTGCATGGGTCATGCGATAATTTAATGTATTAATATCTCTAGGTGTAACCACACATTCAACCATCACTTCAAGGTGGCTTCGTGGCTCTCGAAAAATGCCTCACGAGAATTGAACCTTGTCCACTAGTGAAAAACTCCTTCATTCTCACTAATGGATCCAAACCCTTCGGGAATGTAAATACTATATTTTAATAATTTAAAAAAATTATATTTAAATGATGATGGAAATTTATTTAGTATTTTAATAATCATATAGTTTTAAAAAGAGTCAAGCAAACTAGCTTGCTTGGCTGAATGCTTTAACCTTGTGTGGGAAATTTTGAGGTCAATCCCTTTGCCTAGTTGCCTTTGTTGCATGCCTCACTTGATGTCCCTTCTATGTTAGGTTTAATAATCAATACCAATGAGTTTACATTAGGTTTTAGTGTGAAATATGGGGAAGTACCCCGAGGTTTCAATTTTTCCAATATTTTTTTTGAAAATCTATTATATATTTATAATTAATATTTTTATCATACAAATATATTTAAAATATTGTATTTAATAACACTAAAACATCATATCCATGTACTAAAGAATTAGTTACCATTTAATAACCACTTACAATTTAAGTTAAAGTCTTTTTTTTTTCTCATTTTGAAGAAATAAATAAGTTTTTTGTTTTTAATAAGAAGATAACAAAAGACCGCACAGGT
The DNA here is from genome assembly GCA_027924585.1 of Larix kaempferi. Taxonomy (NCBI): domain Eukaryota; kingdom Viridiplantae; phylum Streptophyta; class Pinopsida; order Pinales; family Pinaceae; genus Larix; species Larix kaempferi. The sequence continues at coordinate 2,652,014 of BSBM01000213.1, read as the reverse complement.
GTTGCTCATTGGAGATTCGCTTGATATGGAGTCACATGTTGTAAACAGAGGTCACGAGTTCAAATCACACTTGGGCTTACCCGTGTCCCATGCTTGCGGGCGGTTGTGGGGCACCTAGGGTATAGTGGTAGCAGGATTGGATCCTTGGACCCTGTGTCACGCGAGTACCAACCCAGTCTCCAGTTGTTGATTCTCCTAGTTACAAAAAAAAAAACCTTGTGATTTGATGATGATAATGATGTTTACCATTGTTTATCATAAAATTTATTGCAGAAATAAAAAGAAATGGAATAAATATTATTCAAAATGTCTTTGTTTTTAATATTTTTGAACATGGTGGAAATGAATGTATTAAAGCCATTATGATTTTATAAGTGAGGAGGTTTTGAAGAGTAATTAAGTTATAAAACTAGTTAAAGTTATACCTTATATTATTAAGGGTAGGGTAAGTTACAAGGAAATTATATTGATTTTCAACCTCTTTTGTATCACAAATTATACAATTTCACTCATCTGAATGTGTTTTTGAGTAAGCCCAACAACTAGTTTCATGATGGTGATTTGCTTCGAAGGAAAACCTTGTAAGGAAACCCAATGGATGCTTCTTTGCATTCATGGATGGGATGCATAGTAAACCCATCGAAATTAAAATGTGTGCCACCCAAAGCGTTTCAAACCAAAAACCTATTAAAATCAATTGAACTAAATACTCAATAACATTAATAACCACCGAGTAAGCTAACTCTTTATGATTTTCACTATAAAAATTATAAACAATGATGATAATTTTGTTAATATTTTTTGTTTTAATATTGTTAATATCACTTAACTAGACATCATTATTACTTAATATCTAATAAAAGAATCATTATTAATAATAACATAAGATAATCAAACATTATTTAAGGTTTGAACTAAAGCTCACTTGAGACAAAAATTCAAAAGGTGACATAGAAGTTTTCTCGAAAAGTACTATTCTAATATTCCATGTCATGAAAAAGGTGAACAAAGATATTTGAACCAAATCCTTTCTTATCCACTCATGTTCTAATATTCAATTTCACAAAAAAGACGATTAAAGATATTTACACCACAACCTTTTAAATGAAATTGTTTTCAATCGTTTTGTGGGCCAACTTATCACAATTTCAATTATTTAAATGTAAAATGAAAAGAAATTCCCTTCACTTCAGTGAAATCAAATTAAAAATAATAATAAATATACAAAATATACTTCTTAAAAATTTAAAGATAATAATAAATCAAATATATTTCTAAAAAATTAAAGATAATAATAAATCAAATATACTTCTTGAAAAATAACATAGAACTATCACTACGATAGATGGTTGACACCCCACTTACTTATCATATAACCAATGATCAAGAGATGCTTCAATACTTTCTCCTTTCCACTCTCCAACCATGTCATGGTGCCCACACCACCTCAAACGTACTTAGAAAAATGGCATTATATGAATAGATGTTGGACACTTTATCCACCTTCTTTACGCAATTAGCATATACCAGGTCCTTGACAATTTTCTAATGTTAAAATTTTATTTGCCAAAGCAAAATTTATGAATATATGAGATTTCAAAGAAATCCCTGCATTTCCTACCACCACCACTTTCCTTTCTTTTTCACTCAGAGGAGGAAAACCATTATATATCTTAGTCTAGTTATATATTACTCATTGTAAGGGTTTTTTTAACCATACCAATTGATCTTCTTCATCTCTTTTCTTGATTGAAACATCAACTAATGCTTTCTTAAATATATTCAATTTTTCTTCTCAATTTCCTTCCAAGACTAGATTTATCTCTAATTTCTATCATGCATGTGAATAGTTTGTTCATGTTGGATCATATACATCAAATAAAAGATAAAGACCATGATGATACAATGTTGCACTAAATATGTCTAATAATTTATAAAATCATCAACCACCTGCCTACCCATAGGTATAGGTACAACCTTATTCTCTTCTAATTTCTCACTTTCTACTTACTTAGAGAAAAGACATTATCATTCCCTTCCAAAAATCAACATTGATAATGCTTTATCATTATTTACATGATTTATGGACCCATTATTACCGACATGCAATGTATAGTGGATATGATTATGCGTTGACCGCTATTACTCATGTTAACTGTGTTAATATTTGGTTGAGCTTTGATATTTAATTCTTTTAGATGTCGAAACTTGAAACATTGAGACAATTCAATCACGTGAAATTCATACATCCATAACACAAGACATACCCTGGGGAAAATCCTCAAAACTATGAGAACAAAAACTCCAGCAATTCTTCTCAGTATAATATAGTGGATAGCCGAGAATGCTTTCTTTTACAACATAGCAGATTTCTCTCGGAAGATAAGAGATCACAAAACACTCTTGGTGAAGATACAGAAGGAATAGAGAAGATAGATCAATTGGATGTGTTTTTCAGTGTGCCCAACACATAAAAAATAAGCAAGAACAATACCCTGCCCAAAGAGAAGCACGTTGCCTTCAATGGAGAAAAGAAGTCACTTCACATTGAATTCATCAATCCCGTATAACATATTTATACATTCTTCTCATGCATTGGCTTCTTCTAACTTCAGGATGAACTCGCCCTCAGATTGAATGTATCAATCTTGCATGAAGAAGTGCGCCCCACTTTTCATGCAGTGCTTTATCTCACTGAACTGTCTCTTAGGATGAACTCGCCTCTTAACTGAAACATTTCCCACTTAGTTAGGTGGCTAACTTAAGTGTCGTCATGCAAGTGTCACAACTCAAGTGTCGTACTTTAGTTTAACATAAGTGTCATCATGCAATAACACTTAGTTAAGTAGATCTTCTTTGTTGTCACTTAGTTAACTCTCTTTAACTTATTCTTTCTTGATAACAACATTGTAGTGATTAATTCGAGTTCTCTTTGATTTACTGAAGTGTCATCTTTTAGTTTAACTAAAGTGGAAACACTTTAGTTAACTAATCCTTCTTATTTAACACTTAGTTAACTATTATTAACTGGAATCATGTTGATTGATTTACTTGTAGTGACCAATATGAGTTCTTTAGTTAACCAAGGAATACATTGTGGATTTAACTGAATCTTGACAATTCGAGTTCACTTAGTCATCTCCTGATCAATTCAAATTCTCTTTTTCTCTATGCATATATCTTTATCTCTTTATATTTTACTGCGTGGTCGATATGTGCTAACTTTAATTATCCATCACATTACATTATACTAAGAAGAATTATCAGATGTTGTGATCATAGTATATTATTTTGGACCAAATGATCATATGCTAAAGTAATTCACTTTAGAGGTGATCAATCTCTAAAGGATACTTAATAGCAATCTGGTGATCATGGTTAATAATACATCACACAAAATTAAATGCTTTTAAAAGAATGACCTTTATATGGAAGGTCCACCTCTATACGAGAGGTCCATCCCATGGATACCTTTATACGGAAGGTTCACATGATGTAAGGTCCCCATTCAAATAAATCGCAAGAAGAGAAAATCCCACCAATTTATTAGTTTCCTAGATTGGGGTGGAAACATTAGATTTGGAATAAGGAGACTATAAAACCCCAAATGGAAATGGAAATTATCTTGAAAAAATATATTAAATTGGGACTAAATAAATATTTAATCTAGGAAAATAAGGTGTCACTTGGTCATGAGGGCACATTGGAGATGTGGGGCCCACTCAAGCAAGATTCCTCATGCCACATGGCATTCCACTCTCACCCATTCAAATCCAAGGTGGATTCCAATGTTCTTGGGGGAGTTGGAAGGGCATAATACTTGGCATGACTCAATGAGGGTCGAAATTGAGAGGAAGAGTAACTCCCATGGAAGAGAAAGAGGCATTTTGGAGATATTGGGACACTTGGGATAGATTCCCTAGCTTCTATGACAACAATGATGAAGATGCTATGACACTTATGACAAAAATCAGACCTGGTTGCTGACATCTGACATATATGACATGTCAGGGTTAAAAATAGACTCCAAGAGGGAGCATAAGGGAGTTAGTGTAGCCAAAGAGTCATCCATTTGAATTAAGTGAAGGAGGAGTCTAGGAATTGAGGGACAATTGGCATGAAGCTCATGGAGGGAATTCAAACCATGGAAGTCTTGGGAAGATAATAAAAGACATGAACCAAGAAGGAGAGTGGATTTTGATCATTTCTCATTTTGCAAATTGGAGAGCATATCTTGTCCATGATAGTGGAGTGTTTACTCTACTTGCCTTAGTACCAATTTTGAGGGTGAAAGATTCCCATACTAATTGGAAATTGGAGAGGCCATTCAGAACTTTCATTTGGAGGTACAATGGAGTCATTTATTACAGGTTGAAGCTACAGGGCTGCTCGTGACCATTTCTCCTTCAACTTGTTCCCACATCTCTCTCACTTTTCTCTCTATATTCTTTCCCTTGGAGGAAGGGCGCACATGGTGAGATAATGATATATTTATGGAAGTCCAAGGGGAATCATTTATTTGTAATATTATGTATGAACTCTGTATTTGATGCTCATATGAACCTCAGGTCAAATATCCAAGTAAAACCATGAAAAAATGCCAAACTATATGAATGGTGTCATTTTCCCCCATAGATTTTGCATAGCGCACTTGTTGTTGCACATAGTAATTATTTAAGGACTTATATTTCAACTTCATGGACATGTTAGATGCAATATATCTATGTAATAATCATATAATGATATCCAAACCTCGAAACATTATGTATTTCAAGTGATATTTACATTCAAGGAAGAGATTCGAGCCATTTTCCCATATATCTTGTTGAGAGAGCTTGAATTTGTTTGGTATCGAATTGTATCAGTAAATATCTATGGTTTTATTGATTTTTGGAGAGCCATTAATATATTGAATAAGTTCCATACACCTTATAGATTTTTTCTCTCATTTCCCCCTATGTTAAGACATGTTTACCAATCTCTGATTTATGGGAGTTGCAAAAGCCTTTATGATATTATTAATGATTCATTTGGATGCCCATTTAAGTCCTATAACTATTCCATGTCTCTGTTCTGAAATTTTGGAGGGTTTTACTGCAATTGGGAATCCATTAGTGACCTCTACCCTTGGGGGTTTGAACCTCAAAATTACTAGTAAATTCTCTATTTTCTCCTGATTACAAATAAATGTTGCATAAGTATTTTGAGAGTGTCCAAGAACCTATAAGACTCCTTTTTATGTCCTAATAACCTTAAAACACTCTTAGTCCCAATTCGAAATCCTTAGGAGTCTTTTGGAGCCATCTACCCTTGGGGGGTTCAACATCGATTTTCCTGTAAATTTTTCCTTTCATCCTCTAATTGTAAATACAATTTTTTGAAGTACTTATAAGGTTTGAAAGCATATAATATATGTATTAGGGTGTCCTAATACACCTCAATCCACTCTAGACATAATTCGAAACCATTTGGGATCATTTGTGACAGTTTGGAGCTTCACTAGTCCAAGGTTCGAAAATTGGCCGAATTGGGAAAATTTTCAAATTGGGGACATTATAGTGGTATCAAAACATGGTCCGTGCACCTGATGTGTATAACCATTTAGGAGGACAAGAATCCAAATAAATCATCCCCCACCCTTAGAAACCGAAACTTAAAGTGCTTTTGGTGAAGAGGAAGAAGGAGAAGAGGTGTATTCTGTTGAGACTATGGCTAAGGATGAGAAAGGAAACTCTAATATGGAGGAGAAAGAGGAGTTTAGGAAAATAATGAAACCTTTTTTTGAAGATATTACAAGGAAGATAATTCAAGGATTCAAATTGATGGCTAGTCAAATTGGTAGCAAATTGGCGACAAGAGGCACTAGCAGTTCCTCTAGTGAGGAAAATAAGACAATGGGTGGAAGCATTTTCTCAAGAACGAGGCCTCATAATCGAGCACATGAGTTTCAGATCTCAACAAGAGCTACCACACCTAATTTTATTGAGACAAAAGAATATCCTAACCCTCAAATTGGCATGAAGGAAATTCTAGTAGAATGGCAAGAGTTGAGTGAAAATTGTAGAAGAAAATTACCATTTGATCAATTCGTTAATGTCTCAAACAAGCTCAAAATGAGAGGAGGTAACAAAACTCCTTTTTAAAATAAAGAATTGAATTATGCCATAGGTAAAATTCCCCTTCCTACCTTTGATGGTTCATCTCAAAGTTCTGCAAATACTTGGATACAAAAACTAGATGTGTATTTTAAAATGAATCCCATAATTGAAGAGGATGCTCTAAAAACAGTTATTTTACATCTTAAGGGAGATTCCAATCATTGGTGGTTCCATGGAATTAAAACCTTGGGACATGATTAGGTTACAACATATGAATATTTTTTTAATAGGATGTCTACATGTTAGAATTTCAAAAATTATCAGTCAAGGTGGTTTATATATCTATGGTCAGATTAGTATTTCTCTTTACTGAAGGTTTGGTTGAACCTTTGAAGGGTTTGGTTAAGGCCCACAAACCTACTTCATTGAAAAATGTCATGAACTTGGCAAGAGATCTACAAAATATGCTACCCAAGACAAGTTCTCCTCCCAAACCCAACTTTCCTTCCCAGTTCAGATTTGAAAATAAGCCATGGAAATAAGATACATTTGGAAAGGATAAGAAAGAGGGACCAAGCAAGGAAGAACTCAGAAGAAAGAAACTATGTTACACATGCTTCCAACCATGGGTACCATGGCATAAATGTGTTAAGGGGAAAGCACAATTCATTGAAGTATTTTTTGATGATGATGAGTATGAAGGGGGTATGGAGGAAGGAGGACATATTTCATACCAAGAATAGGGATATGACAGAGCAGAAGAAAAGAAGCAAGAAGAAGATCATCCATTACTTGACAAATGGAGACTGGCAGTGCTTTCAAGAGTGCCTCGTGTCCACATTATTCGATGCAAGGGAGTGGTACAAGGTGTTAACACCCAAAAAGTGTTCACTACCTCATCTACCACATTATATGGCTCATTTGTCCATTTTCCTACCATATTTCCCTTAAAATCTCAAAAAATTCCATTAAAAAGCCTCCAAAAGGCCTAAAATGCCTCCAAAAGGCCACAAAACCCTCAAAATAGCCTAAAAAAGGCTAAAAAACCCCTTTTTCCTCAAAAAATAGCCAAAATTCCTCAAAAATAGCAAAAATCCCCTAAAAAGGGAATAAAAAATATAAAATAATGAGGAAAAGGAGGAAAAACCCCTATACAGCTGCCCAAAACCATGGGTCAGCACTCCACCACCAAAAAACTATAAATAGGTGATGGAGATCCCTTATTTCATATCCATAATCACGTATACCCTTACTCTGCCAAAATCTCTCTCGAAACCCTAGTTCACCATTGAACTACTTTCACCTTGAGAGCCCCTTTTGGCCCATTTCCACCATTGGAGAAAGAGAAGGAGCACATTGGAGCTTGGAGCAACCCTCTTGGACATTGCAAGGGCTTCATCAACCTCCACATTGGAGGTAATATCAATACAAAACCATTATTTATATTTTTGTTCTTTATGTTTCATGCATGTGTCTTAAGTTAGTTTACTTTTCTGTTTTAGCTTAATAATTTACATTTACTGAACTGCTACTAAGGAGTCCCTTCTCCTTAGTAGGTGCTCATTTGCACAAGCTAGGGGTAAAACCCTAGCCACAGTTTTGGCGACTCCGTTGGATTTTGAATTTCTGGTTTCGTTTTTAATTTTTTCTTTTCGGCTGTCCCTTTCGGTCGCCGCACACCGCGCTTTTTCCCTCTGCAGTCGCGTCCCGACCGCGACTTTCAGGCCTTTACCTGCGACCCGACCGCGGCTCTCAGACGGTTTCCGACGCCCTGCCGGTGGATTCAAGTCTGTTACCTACGATCCGACCGCGGCTAATCAGCCTGTTTGCTGCGATCTGACTGCGCCTGTCGGCCATTCTCTCGCGTCCCGACTGCGGCTTTCAGCCTCTTTCCCGCATCCCGACTGCGTCTGTTAGCCTTTTTGCCGCGACCCGACTGCGTCTTTTTCCCTATTTCCTGCGTCCCGACTGCCTCTGTTGGCCCGAAGCCGCGACCTGACCGCGTCTGTTTCCCTCAAACCCGCGGTCTGCTTGTTCTGCTTCGCCACAGACCCGCGGTCTGATTTCTGCGTTTTTCTTGTTTTGAGCCCAGCCCCTTTTTGCTGCAATATTTTCTGCATCTGAACAGCCCCCTGTCCTACCTGCAGTCCCACTTCCTTACAGCCTTTCTGCAACATAATTTATGTTCCCTTTACAGAATCTTTTAAAATTTCAGTATTTTTAATTCAGAAAATTTTGCAAGTTACAGTTTCAATTCCAGCATTATTGATAGTTAGAAGTTGCCCCCCTTGTGGCACTTCTATTTTGGGTTCATAACCTCACACGCACACACTCTGTCACATAAATCAAGTGAGCCTTAAAAAGTACCTAACTGAACCAACATTCTAACCCCACTTGGGGAACACAAAAGAATCATTGTAGTTAGGTAGGATCGGGGGGATAGGCTTCCAATAACACCCCTCGGTCACTTTCACTTGAGACATAGTTGTTGTCCAAATAGGGAACCAAAATCCCCTAGTACTTTTTGGCACGGTCACGACCAGTTTATCAGAGGGCCTCTCCCTTAGGAGGGTTGAAGTCGGGAGACTGGTTCCGGAGGCCTGAGTGGAATACCGCACTCCATTCAGTAACCGAAGGGCTACCTTTCGCGGTTCGCGAGATATCCCTGTATAGGGGTATTGCGGTAAATGGACTAAACGGTAGATTCACCTTTCTGGATGTGTCATGAACGGGGTATCTTAGTTGCCATTCTTCTAGGATTGACTACCCGGTATCCCTCCCGGTAGGGGGATATCATAGCCACTTGGCTTTTCTACTCATATTGTCTGACTTGGATTTCATCACCTTGCAGAGGATATGTTTAGTTGAGTCAGAATACTTTTAGTTAGGTGTTTGCATGCTCTTTTACCTCCCTTTGGTCTAGTGAGTCCACCATTTTTTTCTTTTTAGGAAACCTGTTGCTTGTTGGTATTCTGACCGTCTTTGTTGACACTCCACCTATTGTATCACAGCTGTTGCAGTAGGTGTTTTGAGTTGGTTGTTGGCCTGAGTGCCTTGTTTTTTTAGCTCTCCTTCTGCACACTCGGTTGCATTAGGCCTTTTTGAGCTGTTTTTCTACTCACCTCAACCCACAGAGATTTGACACCATCTATCACCATTGAGTCCCTAAGACATTCTCGGCGCCTTAGGGGCGAGCCCCCATAGCACGGTTCTCTTGACACCACACGTCATAGATTTCGATCATCATTCGTTGATACCACCCATCACAGATCTAGAGCCTTGTCACTTGACTCCACTCGTCAACGGCATAGGACTCCGTCACCAGACATTGACGCCCCTTACTTTACCTCCGATTCTGAAGAATAGTCTGAGAACCCTATTTACACTACCCCTACTAGCCCCATGGCTGGCGTGACTTCCACTCCTTTCGCTATAGGGACCATTGGTGGCACATCCACCACTACACCAGTTACCACACCTGCTCTAGGAATGCCCTCGATGGGGGCCACATCCACCATCCCGGTTACCATTCCTATTCCCGTAGCTGGCATACATACCACCACTACATCAGTGGCTCACACTACCCATGGTGGTGCTGGACCATCCTCCACCACCTTAGTTCCCCCACTTGGGGGCACCATCCCAAATCCTGTCCCTCCACTTGGGGGCATTGGCCCCAACTTGGTCCAACCCACTACTGTGTCACATCCTTCGTCCAATTTGCCATTCATGGCTAGCCTCAACCTACCTGACCTGGCCAGATTGACCAACGATCCTATTCGACACGACCCTGCGTGGCCTCATATGCCTACCAAACTCCCCTCTGACATCCCTAAATTCGAGGGTAAGGATGGTGAAGACCCACAAAATCATATCATGTCTTTCCACCTATGGTGTTCCTCTAACTCCATAGTGGACGACTCTGTTCGCCTCCGTCTCTTACAGCGCACCTTCACTGGCTCTGCAGCCAAGTGGTATATCGAGCAACCTCATGGGACCCATGCCACCTTTGCTTCCCTTGCCTCGACCTTCCTGCAGTTCTTCCAGTTGCCTGTCCGCTATGACGCGGGCGTTGAGATTCTCCTATCCCGCAGACAAAACACGGCTACCCATATCACGGACCACATCCATGAATGGCGTCGACGCCGTAGCTTATGCAAGATTAAATTAGACGACCGTATCTTCCTAGATTGGTTCCTCAAGTCCCTTCTTCCTGTTATCGCTAAGGATGTAGCTTCAGAAAGACCCCAGTCTGAAGAAGAGGCCATCCTTAAGGCCCAATAGTTCGACCTCATTTACGCCCAGTCGGGTTACCTCTATACCATTATACCTGACGCCCCTCGCGGCGAGTCCTCCCATCACGATGCGCCGGGGGCATCCCACGCCGCAGACGGCATCATCGGTCGTGTTTCTTCGCATCCTCAACCATTTTCTATAGCACGTCCTACCCCTGGCCCCGACCTTTCACGGGCTACCTCACAATCTGGAGCAACCAACTCATATGCTCCCATGGCACATCACCATCACCATGGACCCTCATGTCCTCCCCAGTGCTTCGGTCATGCGACTCCCGCTTATGCCCCCCCAATCGCACCTCAGCCTTACTACTATCAGCAGGCTGCCCCAGCTCCTGCGCCTTCACAAGCCCAACCTGCTTATTATCCGCCACAGGCAGCCCCTGCGGCAAACCCACAACCTGCTCCGCAGCCATATCAGCAACCTCCTCAAGTTGCTACACCTGCTCAGCCTCCACCTGCATATCATCCCCCGCAGCCTGCTCCCGCACCTACGCAACCTCAGAACCCACCTGCTGCCCAAGGGCAAGTCTACGCCCAATAAAATCCACAGCAGAACCAGAACAACCAACGCAACCAGGGCCAACAAAACCGCGGCAAAGGCCGTAATCGTGGGAACAACCAACCTGCAGACCAAGCTGGTCAACCGGCTAATCCCCCCGACAACAACAACGCGGCCACCGCTAACCAAAACCCTGATCGCCCGCCCAAGCAGGCTAAAAACCCTAATTTGAGAACAAACCATCCTTGTTCTATCTGCGGGGTCTATGGCCACTACACACATACTTGCCCACATTTGGAGCGAGCTTGACAACTTTGGGTTGATGATGCCCATCGCCAAGGGCATGCGGCTCCTCAAGCACCGCCCAACCCCCCACAACCTCAGCAACAACCTTTGGTGCTGCAAAACCCCTTACCAACCCAAGGTGTGGTGAACACTCAGCCGTTGGCCCCTCAAGCTAACGCGCAACCCCAACAACAACAGATCACATAAGCCGCTCCTGATCAACCCATGTTTGACTCAGGTACCCATCACTTGTTGATGATGTCTTCCAATGATGTCAACCTACAGACCCATCGGAACCAATATGGCTCCACCTCTGAAGCCCTTCCCGCTGATAAAACCGCTAACGCTCATCCCACTGATCAAGCGTTACGTATCCCTCCCCCGCCGGTCGATGGCGCTTCCAAAGCAGCTCGTTTCCCACTTCGCCGTATCAACAACAATCCCAATGCGCGCGCTGCGTCAAACTACAACATTGTAGACGACCTAGCCCAATCTCCCGCAGCCATGTCTGTGTTAGAAGTCTTGAAGAACTGCCCTTCCCAGCGCAAGACTTTACTCTCAGCCATTGGGGCTATCGACCCAACTGATTCGAATTTGATTGCATTTGATTTGGACCAGTCCGAACCACGCCTGCCTTCCACCTTAGCATTCCAAGTTTCTGTTTCCATTCGGAATCTTGTCATCCATCGATGCATCATCGATGAGGGTGCCTCCACATGCGTTATGTCTACATTCGTATGGCAGAAGTTGGGATCCCCTACCCTCCAGCAGTCCACCACTGCGTTACGCGCCTACGACGGTCGTTCGGCTCAGCCCCAAGGTCTCCTAGCCAATGTCCCTGTCCAGTTAGGTGGTAAAACCGTCCTCATCGATATCGAGGTCATCAATGCCCAATTGGATTATAACCTTTTACTTGGCCGCAGCTACATGTATGCCATGCGGGCAGTTGCCTCTTCCATTTTTCGCACCATGATGTTCCCCCATGAGGGACGCATGGTTAAGGTTGACCAGCTCACCTACTATGATCCCAGTGCTCCCGCGACACCTGAAAATGTTCTCCCCATGGTTGAACAACCTGTTTCTCGTGCCACCACCTCGTTTGTTTCCTCTACGGGGCCTGGAGTCTACTCAGACGCGCCGATGACCTCCACCTTTCAATCCATTCCTCCCCTGTCATCTACGCCCGAAGTGTCTGACTTATGTACCTTGTCCCACGACAACCAACCACCCTTGTTGCCTAAACCACCATTGGTACCTAGCCACATTGGTGTTACACCGATCCATACGATCCCCTTCCTAGTCCCTCCATCGGGAGTAGTAAGCACCCCGGTCATGGCTACCCTCAGTCTCCCTGGGTTAACTTTGGGATTACCTATATGGTATCTTTCGCCTCCCGTTCGCCCGCCGACACCAGATGTCGTCCTCCAACCGGTGCAACCCATGGCTACTACCTCTCAGCCACCTCCTGGTGTATCTACCCCTTCATCCTCCATGGCTCCCCCTCCTCCTCCCAAACCCACTGGGGGCAGAGGTCCACAACCTTACACTGTTGTACCACCTCCCAAGACAGTCAAAAACCCTCCAGTGTTTCGTGCTCCTCCCAAATGCTCGCTGTGTGACGAGCTGGGCCATGCAACCCACCAATGCCCACAGTTACCAGCATTGCAAGAGCACATGCAGATGCTCGATGATGACCCCAACATCCCAACTGTCGAACTCAACCCCACTCCCAAGCCTAAAGACAAGTCCCTACGCACTAACCACTCCTGTGCCATATGCAATGTTTACGGGCATTACTCCCATCATTGTCCCGATCTCCCGGATTACAGAGCGATTCTCTATGAGATGAACAATCTGGATCTTGAGACGGCCCCAACCACCATTGAGGAGATCCACCCCCCGGCCTCTTCCCCTTCTGGAGAGATTAATACCATCTATATGATCTCTTCCACCACTACCCCCTCGTCAACCGATTTGACGACGCAAACTTTCCGTACCGATGACGAAGTTCTTGAGGCCCTGACTGCCCCGGATTATCCCTGGGATGACATGCACCACCGTTCCTATTTCATCCCAGAAGAATCCTCCTCTAGCACAGCTACCCAATTCACAGTTGAGTCCAAGGACTTCCTTCCCACCAAGGTCGACTGGCTTAAGGACCCTATTCCTGCTCCTGATGCCTTCGAGGAAGGTAACATGGCCAACATCTCACCTGTCATCCAAGTTGATATCGCTGCCCCAGGACGTGCCCCTGAACTCATCACTTTAGGAGCATTCTGCAGTAAACAAGAGATTGAGGACTACATAAACCTTTTCAGAGAATTCCGTGATGTCTTTGCCTGGTCCTATACCGAAATGCCTGGTCTTGACCCCGCCGTTATAGAGCACCACATTGACACATGGCCTGATGTACCCCCCGTTCGTCAGAAACAGCGTCCCATTCATCCCTCACAGTTCTCAAATGTTAAAGCTACAATTGGGACCCCTGAAGTCATCACTTTAGGAGCCTCCTGCAGCGCGCAGGAGATCGAGAACTACCACCAACTCTTCCAAGAGTTCCGTGATGTCTTTGCTTGGCCCTCTACCGGAATGCCTAGGTTCGACCCCGCCATTCTCAAACATCACATGGACACACAGCCAGAGAAACTTCCTGTTCGTATTGAAACCGACTCTGAAGGCCTTCCTTTGCACAACCCCCATGCTGGGTTGTATCCTAAGGAGTCTCTGTCCCTAGAATAACTCGCGACCTTGTTGGTCCGCATTGTATAGTTTGCTCTCTTTTTGTTTTTCACTTTTTTACCATTATCTTACATTCATCATTTCAGCATGATTACAGATGGACCATCTTCCACCTTGTTACACTGGCTTCGCTGATGGCGCAAGCCGCTGGTCTCCCAACCTGGCTTCTGCAGCATGGGTCTTGTACTCCCCTTCCAACGAGATGATTCACCTTGACGGAATATGTATAGGCACTGCTACCAATAACCAGGCAGAGTATGATGCTGTGACCGGTCTCCTGACTGCTGCCCTCCAGATGGGCATCTGTCACCTTCATGTGTTCCTTGACTCCCAGCTACTTGTCTCCCAGCTCAACAACTGCTACCAGGTGCGTGATCCCTGCCTTTTTAGAAAATTCCTGCGCACAAAACAACTCAGCCGACAGTTTGAATCCATCACATTCACACATGTCCCCAGAACCCAAAATAGTGTCGCCGACCAAATGGCCAACAACATCCTAGATTGGCATATCAAACACACCATATAACAGCATTGCATCGCATCCACATTTGCATACATGTACATACACCACATTCATATCCATAGGGGCATCCACATGCCTAAACATACATATATCATGTTGCATCACATACAATACACAAGGGGCATCCACGTGCCTAACATCCTAACCTACTTGCATCCACGTGCAATATAAACATATCACAACTCATAAAGCGCATCCACGTGCGTACAAATAAAACAACATCATACAAAAAGGTGCATCCATGTGCATATATATATATATATCAAAAAATATACATGTTCAGTTCTATACATGTCCTGAGTACCCCTGTACTCAGCTATACAAAAAATGGATATACATGCCTAAAGCCTCATCACCATACATGCCGTAGCTACAAAACTCGAGGGGAGTCCCCTGTACTCCCTAATGAGAGTCGTATCCTGCATCACTACCTGCATTGGCTGCCTCTGAGTCCTCCCCTCGCTCCTCCTCCGGCAAGTCCTCATCTCCTCCGGCCTCTTGTGCCCGTACCCGGTCCACCAAGATCGCCACCCGGATCGCGATGGATCTAAACTCTCGGGGTACCCTCATGCAATCCTGAACCACGTCTGGATCGACGTCCCAACATCCCTCGTCGGTCACCCCTATCAGCAACCGGTCTAATAGTGCCCGGACCGACTCCAGTGTCCCCTCCGCATCACGGCGACGGACCTCCCCTCGCCCAGGTAGAGCTGGAACGGCCACAATACCCCTCCGTGCCACATGTCCTGGAGGCGGCCTCGGGCCCACATCTGCAAGATCACCCATATGTCAGTCACAGTATATCAATCTACTATCATATAAATAAAACTTGACATACATAACATGCAAGCAAAAACACATACGTACCGTCGGGACCCCATGCCTGTCCTGGTGCTCGTGGTGCCTCCGGATCTCCCGTGAAGTCCATGTCCCGATACGGGAAGTTATCCAGTGTCAATGGTATCTGGAGCCACTGCAGGTACAACTCCTGCGTGAAATACCTACCCACGTCGCCGCCACCACGGCGGCGCATCATCTCGCCCCACCGCACCATCCGCAGCTCCCTCATACCTCCTGCCCTGATCGACACCCGAGGCCGCAGTGTGGGTACCCTCTCCATAAAGAAGGCACACAAGAAGGAACCAAAACAAAAGCCCTTGCCAGCTTCCTTCGCTGCCGTCAGCTGCCGCTGAACGCATGTCAGGAACATCTGGCCCCACGCGTAGTACACCCCGTCCAGTACGCGCTCTATCATCTGCATCTGGCCCCCAGACACCTTTTCAGGTGACTGGGAACCCAATACCCTCACCACACATGCTGTAATGGCCTGCACAGCCGACTCCTGTAGGTCCCTCACCAGGAGTGCATTCCTATGCACCCTCGCCTCAGGAACACAGTATCTCTCCAACATTTCCTCCATGTCGACATCCGCGGAAACCCGCGGCTGTGTGTCTGCTACCCTGCCTAGACAGGGCAACCCCGTCAGAAAATATACATCGGTCAGGGTGAGGTCCACCCTCTCACCCTGTACCCAGAAAGCCTGTATGTCCGGCTCCCAGAAGCTGATCAGCCGGTTCAGCAGCAATGCTGCTGAGCGTATCATAGGTATCTGTGCGAACTTCAGTAGTCCGCACAATCCCAACACAGATCGCACATGGCGCTCCTCTCGAATGACGGTCATGATCTCGTCGGGAATCTCCCGCTCTCTCCATAGAGCCTGCGGCATCCTGTCAATCACACAAAGGAAACTCATCAAACTCATGTCCCATAAATAAGTCCTTTTCCCTCTACCGGAAGACCCTAAAAGCTCGGCCCAAAACCGCGGCTTTCAAGCTTCCTGCCGCGGTTTTCGACCGCGGCTGTCAGGCCTATAGCCGCGGTACTTAACCGCGCCTGTTAGCCCTAACCTCGCGGTTTTGCACCGCGTGTTCCTCCTTGGAACTCGCGGTACTGGACCGCGTATCCATCCAGGAATCACACGGTCGCTAACCGCATGGTTCACCCCGAAACACACGGTCTCCAACCGCGGTTTCGACCCCCTAACCCTCGGTCCGCCCCACGTGGACCGTACAAATCTGCCCTGGGACCCACTACCCAACCCTCACCCTAAAAAATATGTAGGTATGAGTTTGACGGAATACCTGTATCTCCCGGATCTGAAATCGGCCTGCCGGATCGTCCAGAAATGCCACCTAAGCTCTGGTCCACTCTGATCACAAGTCAAAGTCAAACAAGTACAAATGACACATGTCATGTTGGACCCACCACTATTTATAGTCAGTTGACTTTTTCTTGTTTTGGCCATTCTGACCCCATACGGAGTCCATTTTTTGCACCGTTTCCACCACTGGAATCATCACGACGAGACCGTCATGATGGTCACCTCGTTGCATTATTTTTGTTCCGTCATTTTTTGCCCATTTTTCAGACGCCACTAGTTGCCTCGGTTTGCGTGCCACATCGGTTGTTCTCCATTTTTCACATGTTTTATATCATCGGATTCATTTTTTCGAGCTGGTGATGATGCTTGAGATCATTTCTCGCTCTCACCCCCAGATTTTTTGGGTATTTTTTCCAAAATGCCCTCATTGCCTCGGGATGCGTGCCACATCGGTCGTTACCCGTTTTTGACACCCTTTATATCGCCGGATTCATTTTTTCGAGCTTGTGATGATGCTTGAGACCATTTCTCGCTCTCACTTGGTACAATTTCAACATTGTGTCCCGACACCTTGCTACCTCGGTTTGCGTGCCACATCAGCCGCTATCGAATTGTTCCACATTTGTACATGAGCCATTCACTCCTATCATACTGCAAATGTTTCGTTATTTTGCCACCATTTCATCTACCCCGCAAGGAGGCCCTTTAGTGTTCCCCCCCTCCCCTCGTTCTTGGTCATCATTACTGATCCTTGATTGAACACTTCCTCCTTGCTTGGCCATTCCTTTTGTTCGGTATAATTTTATCCCTTTTTCGGGCCGGACAATTCCTTTACGAAAAAGGCACTTAGGGAGTTTCCGTTAAGCTCTTTTCTGACTCCTAAAAGAATGAAAAGATCGCCGAACAATCTTGCTTCCTTTCATGCTCGTTAAAGTACCTGAAAGGGCGTCTATCTGGTATAAGTTTAACCCTTTTCCGGACCTGGTAGACTAATTACGAAAAAGGAATACTCTAGTCACACCGGCTAGAAGAGTTCTTCATCGCATCCTTTTATGCTTCTTTGGGCCTTGGAGACTAAATCTACAAAAAAGCAACCCCCTGGAGTCTTCTTATTTTCTTTCAGACTCTCTAAAATTGAAAGCAACCACGAGCATGAACTGTCCTGGGCTCGTAAAATCCACACGACAGTACCATCCCATCATTTCAGAGTCTTCTTATCGCTTTCAGACTCCTTAAAATTGAAAGTAACCACGAGCATGAACTGTCCTGGGCTCATAAAATCCACACGATAGTATCATTTTACACACACTTCTTCTAGTTCCTTAACCCATGAAGAAGTCCCCACCCGTGCCTCATGGCACTATGATCGATCATCTCGGCAGCACCCCCAATTAGGTCGCCTTTGTTCAGAGTATTCTGCAGTCTCCTGCCATTTTATACCAGCTTGAGTCTCCCTCAGCCCAGTTACCCTCCCAGATCCATTATAGCTATGATCCCTTTCCCCTCAGTCAGTTTCATATGCTTCCAGATCATTCCCATTATTATACTCTGAACAAAGGAAGTTTGAGTCCACCCACTCTACTTGCCCAGTTGTCCCCCCCAGTTTGGTCAGTCCTGCCCTCAGTACTATCACATTTCGGTTCTTCACCTCGCGCTCCTGTCAAGGAAACATCATTGCCTTGATAGTTGCAGGTCTCCCTCTGTCGACGACAGCACCTCTATTCCAGAGGATAGGCCCAGAGGTCCCTACGCCTTGGACTTATCACTATCTGTGGTAAGTGCCTACGGATCATTCTGAGAGGAGTCATCATTGCCTCTCCGAGTGCTTGTTTCTCACATGCTCGACTTCAGCACCTTGATCGCATCGTCGAGAATCGCGTAGGGTTATATCCTTTACATTATGTGTCGAAGACCCCGGATTTCCCCCGACTCTAGCACATTGGTGAGTCCCTTCGGAACGACCAGTTATATGTTCCTGTGGATGTCCGGGATGCGTTGGCGATTGTATTCGGAAGCCATCCAGTTCTATGCTTCCTTGAGTACCCCGATCAGTTCCAGTTCAGTGTACCATTGCGAGTGTACCCCTTGTCACTCTGATCCAGCAGCTCATTAGTTCCTTTGGTACCACATTCAGTAGCACTGTTGATTATTCCAGTGTATCAGCTCTTCAGCACAGACATGGTCAGCCCAACAGTATGTCCCAGATTTGTGTCCCCTCTGGACCCTTATGATGTACACAGTGGTTCTCTATGTATCTTACAGGTTCCCCTTTTCGGGCCTCACAGTTCTGTTTATGTATCTTGATACGAGCATGGGTATGCCCGCCTCGTCCATATATTGAGATTATTCCTCAGTCAGTATTTGAGGTCATGTATATTTTAGGTCCCCATTTTTTGGACCCCATTGTTTATGTTATATTATATCCTGATACGAGCATGGGAATGCCCGCCTCGTCCATATGATCAGATGATCCCTCATCCATTATTGAGGATATGTACTTTTAGTTCTTGCAGTTGTTCGGGATCGTTGTTCCGGGCTTCAGTTTGTTTCTTCTCTTCTCTCCACACCCAGGAAAACCATTCATGACTTATGATGTCCATCGGCCATACGATGAGCTCCTGCCCTCGCACATCAGGGGGCAATCTGTTAACACCCAAAAAGTGTTCACTACCTCATCTACCACATTATATGGCTCATTTGTCCATTTTCCTACCATATTTCCCTTAAAATCTCAAAAAATCCCATTAAAAGCCTCCAAAAGGCCTAAAATGCCTCCAAAAGGCCACAAAACCCTCAAAATAGCCTAAAAAAGGCTAAAAAACCCCTTTTTCCTCCAAAAATATCCAAAATTCCTCAAAAATAGCAAAAATCCCCTAAAAAGGGAATAAAAAATATAAAATAATGAGGAAAAGGAGGAAAAAACCCTATACAGCTGCCCAAAACCATGTGTTTCCCAAAACCATGGGTCAGCACTCCACCACCAAAAAACTATAAATAGGTGATGGAGATCCCTTATTTCATATCCACAATCACGTATACCCTTACTCTGCCAAAATCTCTCTCGAAACCCTAGTTCACCATTGAACTACTTTCACCTTGAGAGCCCCTTTTGGCCCATTTCCACCATTGGAGAAAGAGAAGGAGCACATTGGAGCTTGGAGCAACCCTCTTGGACATTGCAAGGGCTTCATCAACCTCCACATTGGAGGTAATATCAATACAAAACCATTATTTATATTTTTGTTCTTTATGTTTCATGCATGTGTCTTAAGTTAGTTTACTTTTCTGTTTTAGCTTAATAATTTACATTTACTGAACTGCTACTAAGGAGTCCCTTCTCCTTAGTAGGTGCTCATTTGCACAAGCTAGGGGTAAAACCCTAGCCACACAAGGACAAAGGGTTTCAGTATTGGTAGATGGGGGAACCACACATAACTTCATTGATGCAGCCATGGTGGAGAGGAAAAGATACCTTCTGAACCATTCAATGGCTTCACAGTCATCATTCCAGGTCACAATACTATGGAGTGAAAAACATGGATTCCAAAGCTACAACTCACCATAGTTAATTACACATTTTTTGATAGCTTTTATTTGTTTGATGTTGCTGATACTAATGTGGTATTGGGAGTGCAATATTTTTACTCTATATGGGAACATACCGTGAACTATCAAATCCTTGAAATGAGATTCAAAGATTCGGAAGGAAAATAAAGGGTAGTGAGAGGAATGCACACCTATCTGAATCAAGTAGTGTCCTCCCACAATACTAGGTCCATATTGATGCATGGGGATATTGAATGGGATTCTGAATGTTGCAACACTTCCCCCAAGCCAAAAATAAACATTTTAGAACATCCAAGGGAGATAAGGCAGCTACTACACAAATATGAAAATATTTTTGGAGACCTTCCTCCTGAAAGGCCACCTAATAAAGGAGTTAAGCACAACATTGTTTTGGAGGTGGGAACTTCACCTATACAAATTTTGCAGCATCCTAATTTGAAATTGATTGAGGGAAAGCAATCCTGGTTGGGGAGGATTGTAATGTCCCCATTCAAATAAATCTCAAGAAGATAAAATCCCACCAATCTACTAGTTTCCTAGGATGGGGTGGAAACATTAGATTTGGAATAAGGAGACTATAAAACCCCAAATAGACATTAGCTTGACAAAATATATTAAATGGGGAATAAATAAATATTTAATATAGGAAAATAAGGTGGAACTTGGTCATGAGGGCACATTGGAGGTGTGGGGCCCACTCAAGCAAGATTCCCCATGCCACATGGCATTCCACTCTCTGCCATTAGAATCCAAGGTGGATTCCAATGTTCTTGGGGGAGTTGGAAGGGAATAATACTTGGCATGAATCAATCAGGGTCGAAATTGAGAGGAAGAGTAACTCCCATGGAAGAGGAAGAGGCATTTTGGAGCTATTGGGACACTTGGGCTAGATTCCCTAGCTTCTATGAAACCAATGATGAAGATGCTATGACACTTATGACAAACATCAGACCTGATTGTTGACATCTGACATACATGACATGTCAGGGATAAAAATAACCTCCAAGAGGGTGCACAAGGGAGTTAGGGCAGCCAAAGATTCATCCATTAAAATTAAGTGAAGGAGGAGGCTAGGAATTGAGGGACAAGTGGCACACATTGGAATCTCTTCCCAATTCGAGTTGCCATGAATCTCATGGAGGGAATTCAAAACATGGAAGGCTTGGGAAGATAATAAAAGAAAAGAACAAAGAAGGAGACTGGCTATTGATCATTTCTCATTTTGCAAATTGGATAGCATAGCTTGTCCATGCTAGTGGAGTGTTTACTCTACTTGCCTTAGTACCAATTTCGAGGGTGAAATATTCCCATCCTAATTGGAAATTGGAGAGTCCATTCAGAACTTTCATTTGGAGCTAAAATGGATTCATTTGTTGCAGTTTGAATCTATAGGGATTCTCGTGACCATTTCTCCTTCAACTTGTTCCCACATCTCTCTCACTTTTCTCTCTATATTCTTGCTCTTCAAGGAAGGGCACACATGGTGAGATGTTGATCTATTCGTGGAAGTCCAAGGGGCCTCATTTATTTTTAATATGATGTCTGAAATATGTATTTTATGCTCATATTAACCTCGGGTTGAATATCCAAGTAAAACCATGAAAAAATGCCAAACTATATATGAATGGTGTCATTTTCCCCGTAGCTTTTGCATAGCGCACTTGTTGTTTCATATAGTTAGTGAAGGAATACAATTTAGACTTCATGGACATGTTAAATGCTATATATATCTGTAATAATCATATAGTGAGGGACACAACTTGAAACATTATGTATTTCAAGTGATATTTATATTCAAGGAAGAGATTCGAGCCATTTTCTCATATATCTTGTTGAGAGAGCTTGAAGTTGTTTGGTATCGACTTGTATCACTAAATATATGTGGTTTTATTGTTGTTTGGAGAGCCATTAATATACTGAATAAGTTTCATACACCTTATGAAAGTCCTTGTAATATTTCTGACAAATTTCATAGCAAGTTATAGAGTTTTTCTCTCATTTCCCCCTATGTTAAGACATGTTTACCGATCTCTGATTTATGTGAGTTGCAGAAGCATTTAGGATATGATTAATCATGAATTTCGATTCCCATTTAATTCCTATAAATATTCCATGTCTTTGTTCTGAAATTTTGGAGGGTCGTACTACAATTGGGAAGCCATTATTGACCTCTACCCTTGGGGGTTTGAACCTCGAAATTACCAGTAAATTTCCTATTTTCTCCTGATTACAAATGAGTGTTGCAGAAGTATTTTGAGAGTCTACAAGCACATATCAAACTCCTTTTTATTTACTAATAAACTTCAAACACTCTCAGTCCCAATTCGAAATCCTTAGGAGTCTTTTGGAGCCATCTACCCTTTGGGTTTTCAACATTGATTTTCCTTGTAATTTTGTCTTTCATCCTCTAATTGTAAATACAAGTTGCTGAAGTAATTAGAATGTTTCCCAACATATAATATAGGTATTAGGGCGTCCTAATACACCTCAATCCACTCTATACATAATTCGAAACCATTTGGGATCATTTGGGACAGTTTGGAGCTTCACTAGTCCAAGGTTCGAAAATTGGCCAAATTGGTGACATTACACATGAGAATCATGACTTGAAACATAATTCCATATCCTTTTCCAACAATAATTTACAACATAATTACTTTGATCAATTACCTCTATACGGGAGGAATAACCTTTACACGGAAGGCAATCAAAGTGCTCACCTCTACATGGGAGGATCAATCTTGGTTGCACAAGATTGGATTGGAGAATGTCTCCTGATGTTGTACATTTAACAAATTGTCTATTACTTTGTGTTCATTTTTTTTAATTTTAATCAAACTTCACAAAATCCATGATTTTATGTGGTGCCACTATCAAAAAATTTTAGATGTATTACTCATGTTGATTGCCTATTACTTTGTGTTCATTTTTTAATTTTAATCAAACTTTGCAAAATTCATGATTTTATCTAGTGCCACTATCCAAAGTTTTTATATGTATTACTCATGTTGACTGCCTATTACTCTGTCTTCATTTTTTAATTTTAATCAAAATTCACAAAATCCATGATTTATGTGGTGCCACTATCCAAAGTTTTTAGATGCAATCTACTTGACCTCTTATTATAGTTGTAGCTGTGAAATTCTTGGTCCCTACATTGAGCATTCATTAACCTTTGGCATCAATTAATTGATTTTTGCTCATCCTGGTGAAATTCTTGGTCCCTGCACTGAGCATTCATTAACCTCTAACATCAATTAATTATATACGTCTCATCTGACTCCTAGCTCATTACATATCCACAAAATTCAACACCTCTTCATTAAACCTCTCATCGAATGATAGTTTACCACCTCATCCTTTGAGCTCACTAAACCTCTCATTGAGCGAGATTTTAATGCCTTATCCTTCAAGCTCACAGCCAATGCAATGCCTTCAATGTAATCAACACATACATTTCATTGTACATGTTAGAGTTTACCATTTGGACTTCCAAATCAATGCTCATTTTGGAATTCGAGCTCATCTCTTATGCACTGCATTCAACTTCATCAATGCATATCAATACAAACCTCTATAGTTCTCAAGAGTGGTCCATTTATTCACCCCACCTAATCCACTTCTTCAACCCTGGTGGGAAGAAAGGGTGGATAAAATGTCCCATATCCTATTAAATTATTGCAAAATCAGGATGAACAAACCGCTATATACATGAACATATTCAAAATAATTGTAGAAGTATGGGGGGGGAGAAAATTTGTACCCACTTTTCCAAATGCAATCCCCATGTTGGATCATCTACATACAAGGTTAGGATTTTCACCTTGAATTGAATTTACATAGTCTTATTGCATGTATAGGATTTAGAAATGTTGAGGTTTTAGCAACTAGATTACCCTAACAGTCCATAAGATGTGTTTTCAATTAATCAAAAGTTCTGGGATCCAACTAAAGAATTAAAAATAGATGTGTTTGAATATATAGAAAATATGAGCATATCGGTTCAACTTAGGCCAAGATCCTTTTCCTATCATAATTAAATGTATGAATGCATACATATAGAATATATGAGCAAACCTATTACAATGTAAAAAGGGATATCTCTTATGCGATGTTGATTGGAATGCGATATCACTTTTCCTAAATGATGATAGGGAGTAAAACCTCCTGCTGACACAATTTACATGTTACAGGTGCTACATTTTAAGCATGTTACATGTTACATTTTTCAGACATTATTGCTTCAATCTAGTAAAAATTTTAGAAGAATTATGCAGTACCATAGCTTGGTAGAATGGTGATTTTATTCACATATAAAAAAGATTGAACACAGGGAAATGCCATTTATGTTTCACTCAACGAACCTTTCAACATGGGAAACTGAAAATGGTGTACCAATTCATACCTGGAAACTGATTTCCTAATTGTTATTTCCTAAACTAGCTTCGCTACCGTAGGTTGCAAATCCTTCATCTTCAACATTGGTTTGGGGGGCATAATTTGAAAAGTATTGAGATTGTTCGTTTCCATCTTACCCATATCCTTGATGTAATACCCCTATTTTGACCATTATGGTTTATTGGCCTCAATGTAAATATTGTATACATGTTATGTGTGTGTTTTCCCTAGTGTGGAGCTCAAGGCCAAGGCGTGGATGTTCAGGTTTTAATTGCATATGCAAGTATTTGACAGTTTGATTATCCATGAGCTATTAAGCCATGAATATTTGTAAATGATGTAATTATTGATTAATGCAATAAAATACCCAAGAAGCTAGCTAAGGAGGAAACCAATGAGAAGGGGCCATGTGTATCCACTAGGGAGAGGGAGGGGGTTATGGGATTGGTACCCATGCTACCACATGTCCAATTGTGAACCCATTTGACTCCCCATGCTAACATTAATGCAAATGTAAGAGCGTGGTTGAGAAAACCAAACCCATGAATTCGATGGAGTATGGGAAGCCTGTGAATCCGTATGGCAGGGTATGGCCCTTTGCTTTTCCTTGTCCCTTAAGCCACTCCACGCCCAGGAATTCACTCATCCAGTTTTCTAACCATTGTTGACCAATGATCCAAGTCAGGGACACACCTATAGATCCCAGCCACGAAGAAACAAGAGAAAATCGTGATTTCCGGGTTAGCTAAATGTAAAGAGCGGAATGTGCAAAGAGAGCCCTGTGTGAAGATGAAACTGGTTGGGACAACCATAGATATGTTCGTGGGATGAATTCTAGATCTTGAACGACTAAGAGAACACATTACAAACCTGAGATCTGTTTTGCAGAGGACAGAGTCACCGGGAAGAGCTTAGGTCGCAGACCTGTGAAAAATTAGCTTGGATAAGAGGGAAAATGTCAACTTAGGGTTGGATCTGCTTAATAAAACTAGTGAAGGATGAAATATCATAAAGAACAACAGTTGGACCTCTCTATGCCCACTCTGAATAGCATTGTAGGGAAGGGTCCTTGAGGGACTGTGCAGCATAAAAGAGGGCCCTCCTTGTGTTGGGTGAGGTAGGTAATGTGGGTGTCATGCTTGTTGAGTGATCTGAGATGCTTGTAGCTCTATGATTGAGCTCACTAGCTTAGCAACATCCTCCTTGTTCACTGGATTTCTTGATAAACCCAAGTGTAGGTTGGCTTAGCATTGGGATGAGACCTTGACTGTGAGAGAGTCCATTAGCCCTCCTTAGTGGATACACAACCAAGCTCAGGGGTGGCCTCTCAGCTGAAAGAGTACAGGCTGGACAAAGACCTAAGGTTGGGTGGAAAGTTGTCCTCACTTAGCCAGTTGCTTGGGGTAGCTTAAGTTCCAAAAGATAATTGTTTCTATGTGTTAAATGATGCTAATTCATGTGTTATAATTGTTTGTAAGTTATGATTTTCATGCTCTAGACTAATGAATGGATGAATCCATGAACCTGTTCATTAGGAAGCCATGTATAATATTGAACATAAGATTGAATGCATGTTGGAATACTACATTATTTACATGAATGATATGCATGGATAACCCTTGCAGGTTGTTGATAGGTTAACTAGCTTAGTTCATTATATGTGTTTATTATGCATTGTGTTCACCCTTCAAAGGGATGACTTGACTTCACTTGGTCTTGAGGAAGGAAGGGGATAACCATTGAGGTGTCTCAGAGCCCCTCTATGGGTCAGGTGAAGGGATAAGTCATGGCAGGAAGGAGGCAGAGTCCCTTGATGAGGGATAAGGTCACTTAAGTGGGGTTATGAAGAGAAATTTAGTTGAAAAATTAGCATGGTTGGAGTGCTCAGATGGGGTGGGGATTTCACCATTGGATAGAGCTCTCCAAGAGATTTCCAATGGTACCAACCTTGTCCCATTTGGACCAAGGATGAGGGAGTTATGCCCATTAGAACTTTACCTTGGAAGCTTGTTGGAGCAAGGGTCTGTGGTCCTGATCCTTCCGCATCTACAAGGACCTTTCAGCATCCGCAATGTGTATCATCGATTGCGGAGGTTAGAACCAACCATTGGGGTGTATGGAAATCCGCAGTTCTGGATCCACAATGTGGGATGCGAAATGTGGATTACGGGAGGTAAAATTCCCTGGATTTGAAATATGGAGTTCCGCCTTTCCGCACCCATAATGCAGAATGCAGAATGCGGGTTGTGGGAGGCAACTATCGTCGAAATTGGAGGAATCTAACTTCTGAGTTCCGCATGCGGATTGTGGAACTGTGGAGGTCGGAAGTGAAATTTCGATTTAGAGTCGGTTTTGGCCTTCTGACTTCTGAGTCCCACATGTGGACTGCAGAATGCGGAAGAGAGGATTTCGGATCCAATGGTGGATTGTGGATCTGAACCCATTGTGTTTGTGTGTGTAATTGGGAGAATTTGGAAGAAAAAAAAAGAAATAGAGGGTCTCCCATGGCCTCTGAAGGCTACCAGGGAGGTGTGGGAACGTGACAAAGTGGTATCAAAGCTTCAGTTGCAGCACTAGGATATTTTAGGGCCTATCTGTGCATGAAATTATGGTCAAGAAATGCGCCCATGGTGTGATTTGGATAACGTTTATTGATTAATTGATTGACCAATGAGTAATTCCAAACTTGAATGGATATGCTAGGTTTTATTTACATGCTTATAATGTCTAATAGATAACTATGTTATGCACATTGGTTGCATCATGTAATCATTGAAACGTACAGCAGGGCAGCGCATAGGAATGTGGGAGAATGGTCACCTTCAACGATGCACAGGATCTGTTTGAGCCAGAGGATGATTTGTTGGGTGAGAACGTGCAAGAGGCACATACAGAGGCCGAGTCTGATGGAATAAGGGCACAAGTGAGATGCCCCCAAAATTAGCTGAGACCATGGTTAAGCTTCAACAAGCGGATGATGAAAGCGCAGGAAGAGCAACACCATATCAACGCGGCCATCTTACAGAGCCTCACTGACATGCATCATAGAATAAATGGTGGGTCTAACCCAAGCAACAAAGGTCGAAAGGAAAGAAATGAAAAAGTTACTCTAGGGGCCATTCTAGGAGAAGAACACCAAGCCCTAGAAAGGATTCTATGAACAGAAAACATAGAACACCCTCTCCTAGGTTTTCCTCCAATAGTTCATATGAATCCCAGGGTTCCCAAGGAAGCCCAAGATATACTTCCAGCAAAAGTGAGAGAAGAAAGAAGCACAGAGGTATTCCACGGGGTGAATTGAGGAATCCAAGGCCACCCACTTTTGATGGAGAAATCAAAATAGGACAAGAAGCAGAGGCATGGCTTCTTGGAATTAGAAAGTATTTCAGAATGCATGAGTATTCAGAGAATGAAAAGGATAGGGTTTCCATCTACAACCTTAGTGGAAGAGATTCAATTTGTTGGGAACACCTCATGCAAGTAAAAGGAATTAGTGAAAGAAGAATCAGTTGGGAAAGGTTTAAAAGGTACTTCCAGGAGAAATACCTATCAGCTAGGTATTATGATAACAAAAGAAAAGAGTTCAATGAACTCAGATTAGGGAAGAATACCATGGATGAGCATGTCCACAAGTTTCTGGATCTACTAAGGTGTGTAGATTACATCAAGGATGAAAGAGTGAAAATACAATGTTTCCTTGGTATTCTACCACAAAACTACAGAGATAGGATAGAGTTTATAAATCCACCAAGCTTGGATGAAGCCCTCATAATGGCAGAGCATTGCTATGAGCAGAGTAAAGGTAAAATAGAGATGCAGCTAGCATGGAAAGGTAATCCTGGAGGAAGGTTTGAACAAAAGAAAAGTGGATTCAAAAAACCATTAAAAAATTAGCCCATAACTTTTCCATAGGACCAACAAGCAAGAAGAGAATTCAAGCCAGCTGTAGCAACATAAAAGGCATCAAAAGGGCCACTCCAATGTTGGGGATGTAAAGGAAACCATATGCTTAAATATTGCCCACATCGAAAGGAAAATCCCATAAGCTTGCACAACATTGAAGGAGCAGCTACAATGGGAGAGATGGAAAGAGAAGCACATAGGATTTATGTAGCACTAGATGATCGCCAAGTAGACCATCAATCAGTAATGGTGGAGATTGAAGGTAAGATTGCTAAGCAATCTATTTCCATTTTGATTGATCCAGGACCTACTCATAGTTATGTGTCTCCTGAGGTAGTTGAAATTTGCTCTCTTGGTAACTTAAAGCATAGTCATCCTTGGCTATTTCAATTAGCCACAGGTATCAAGAGAAAAGTAAGTGAAGTAGTGAAGGAGTGCCCCATAGAATTGAATGGACTCCTCACACATGCATAATTAAATGTCTTACCATTAGGATCATATGATTCCCTGATTGGCATGGATTGGTTGGAAAGACATAGAGCCAAGTTGGATTGTTATGAGAAATCACTTGAATGCATTGATGATGAAGGAAGGCCAAGGTTGGTGAAAGGAATTCCCAAGCAAGTTTCAATAAGGCAAATTTCAGCAGAAGATAAAGGAAAGGGTTTCCAATTATATGTTGTGCATATATCATATTCAGCAGAAGATAAAGGACCCAGGTTAGAAGACTTTTAGCTGTTACAAGAGTTCCAGGATGTATTCCCTGATGAAGTTCCAGGGCTGCCACCCAAGAGAGATATTGACTTTTCCATTAACCTTGTTCCAGGAGAAACACCAATTTCCAAAGCTCCTTATAGAATGAGCACACCAGAACTGGTAGAATTGAAGATGCAGCTGCAAGAATTAATGGACAAAGAATATATCATACCTAGTGTATCTCCTTGGGATGCACCTGTGTTATTTTTCAAAAAAAAGGATGGGACATTGAGACTGTGTATCGATTACAAGTATCTCAATAAGGTGACAGTTAAGAACAAGTATCCATTTCCTAGGATTGATGACTTGTTTGACCAAATGAAGGAAGCTATAGTGTTTTCAAAGATTGACTTGAGGTTTAGGTACCATCAAGTGAGGATTAAGGAAGAAGACATTCATAAGACAGCCTTAAGGGAAGGGTATGGCCATTATGAATTCACATTGGTGCCATTTGGTCTTACCAATGCACCTGCTACATTCATGTGTCTCATTAATAGTGTCTTTAGCAAATATTTGGATAAGTTTGTGATTGTGTTCTTGGATGACATTCTTGTGTATTCAAGAAATGAAGAAGAACATAATGAGAATTTAAGAATGGTGTTACAATTCCTTAGAGAGCACCATCTGTATGAAAATATGAGTAAGTGTGACTTCTACCAGCAGAAAGTACAATATTTGGGTCATATTATATCAACAAAAGGCATTTGCAGTAGATCCATAGAAGATTGAAGCCATAATGGATTGGCCTACTCCAAGGAATGCAGCAGATGTTAGATATTTTATGGGTTTGGAAGGATACTACATAAGATTCATTGGAGGATTCTCCAAGATAGCTCACCCAATCACTTCATTGTAAAGGAAAAATATCAAATTTGTATGGTTTGAAAAATGTGAGAAGAGTTTTCATCATATGAAGGAATTTCTCACTAGTGCTCATGTACTGAAGATTGCAGATCCAAAGAAATACTTTGTGCTATGCACATATGCTTGCATTGAAGGGCTCAATGGAGTGCTTATGCAAGAAGGGTTTGTAATTTTCTATGAGTCCATAAAGTTAAAAGATCATGAAAGGAACTATGCCCCACATGATTTAGAGATGGAAGCCATAGTTCATGCCCTCAAGAGATGGATACATTATCTCTTAGGAAGAATATTTGAACTCAGGACTGATCGCATGAGTTTAAAATATTTGTTTGACCATCCAAATCTAAATGCTAGACAAACTAGATGGATGGAGTTTCTTTGTGTCTTTGATTTGGAGATTAAACATGTCGAGGGTAAGGAGAATAAGGTTGTTGATGCACTTAGTAGAAAATTCCATATTGCAGCACTAAGTGTGTGTAAATAAGATTTGAAGGCAAGGATTCCAGAAGCTCAAATCAGTGATGAAGCTTACCTTCAAGTCAAGGTGAAATTGCAGCAGGGTAATGTGAATGAAGCATGTGCAAGATATCAGCTAGGTGATGATGATGTTCTCATTTATCAAGGTACTAGATTGTACATTCCAGATGATGCAGATTTGAAGAAGCTTTTGATGGATGAGATACATCAAAGGCCATATTCTGGACACCTAGGTTATCATAAAACTATAATAGCAGCAAGAAAGCAGTACTTTTGGCATGGTATGAAGAAATACATAGCTGAGTAAATTTCTAGGTGTCAGAAATGCCAACAAGTCAAGGTAGAGCATCAACATCCAGCAGGATTGTTGCAACCATTTCCCATTCCAGAATGAAAGTGGGAAGTGATCTCTATGGATTTTATAACAGGTTTTCCAAAGACAATGAAGAAGCATGATTCAATCATGGTAGTGGTGGACAAACTATCAAAGGTAGCTCATTTCATTCCAGTCAATTCCACTCACAAGGCCAATGACTTTGCAAATATATTCATGAGAGAGATATTCATATTGCATGGGTTTCCCAAGGCAATAATTTTAGATCATGACACAAAGTTCACATCTAAGTTTTGGAAACGATTGTTCCAGGAATTAGGAACTCAGTTGAATTTTAGCACAACCTATCATCCTCAAACTGATGGTAAGACTGAGAGAGTAAATCATATTCTTGAAGACATGTTGAGGATGTATGTGATGGATAAACCATCCAAGTGGGAAGAATATCTACATTTGGTAGAGTTTGCATACAACAATGGACATCAAGCATTATTGAATATCATTCCTTTTGAAGTGTTGTATGGTAAAGGATGCAGAACTCCAGTGAATTGGGACAGCCCAGTGAATAGGGTAGTGCTTGGACCATAAATGATCAAGGAGATGGAGCAGGAGATTGTTAAGATCAAGCAGAATTTGAAGGCAGCACAGGATAGGTAGAAGATTTATGCAGATCTGAAAAGAGTGCATTAGGAATTTCAGATTGGGGATCATGTCTACTTGAGAGTGAAACCAAGGAAGAGTTCCATCAAGTTGGGAAGTTGTGCCAAGTTGGCCCCAAGATATTGTGGTCCATTTGAAGTCCTGGATAGGATAGGATAAGTTGCATATAGGATTGCATTTCCTACTAACATGAAAGCTCATAATGTTTCCCATGTATCTTTGCTTAAGAAATATGTACATGATCCTAATCACATAATTGATTGGAATGTGATACAGGTGGAACGATAGGGAGAGTTCCAAGTGGAGCCTATATGCATCATCAACAAGAAGATCACTTTTCTCCGGAACAAGGCCATAGGGAAGGTAAAGGTGCAATGGAAGCACCTTAGTCCCGAAGAGGCCACATGGGAGCTGGAGGATTGTTGACACAAACCCATTTGACAGGGGTTCCCCACTCTGTTGACACCCAAACCACCGTGATCTCCCTAAGCACCAGCCCAGACAGGTTTTACCCTGTCCAACAACACCTACGGAGTAGATGAAGTCTCACCCGAGATGTTTGAGGGGGAGCTGAAGGAACCACGTTTCCTCCGAATGAAGAAGGACCATGTGTGGCTACTTATCAACTTAGCGCAACATTACATACCAGATCTACTTATTCAACTTATGCATAAAAAAGAGTCGCGACATCATTCAACAGATCTCATTGTCAATAAAACTATCAATGCGCAAATAGATCTAACAGCATAACATATTTTGAAATAGGAAAACATTGCATCATTTATCGATTCATATCGCATATCACATTCATAACAAAAAATAGGAAAGGACACAGTGATTATGCTCAAAACTCTTTCATGTCATATTAACCTTCACATTAAACCACAAATACAACAATATAGTTCTTCTGTCACATACTCGGATTCAAACAGACTTAGATAAATATCCAAAACAT
Source organism: Larix kaempferi (assembly GCA_027924585.1). Classification (NCBI taxonomy): domain Eukaryota; kingdom Viridiplantae; phylum Streptophyta; class Pinopsida; order Pinales; family Pinaceae; genus Larix; species Larix kaempferi. Next base: position 2,619,497 of record BSBM01000213.1, on the reverse strand, counting down.
CCCGCAATAACAATTCTCCGGATAAAGATGATCTAGTACTTGCAATGCTACATCTATTTATAGGATTGCGCCTTTACATTCATGGTCCACTTAGGTAACTGCCTAACTACTTCCTAACAAACTCTACAAAAAGGACGACCCTAACCCCACATAATGCGATTCAACATGACCCAAAAATACTATTATTTCCGACTTGTGCGTGGTTTTCCTCCTTGCACGGTGGCTTTGACCTTATGCAACATTCGCGATGATGCGTAGGTGACTCATCCAAATTGCCTGCCAATAGGTCCCCAACACAATCGTGTGGCTTGCCCTCGACCCACATCAGCTGGACATGGTGTACTATACTCATCCATTACTGGACTATTTGTCTGAAACTGTTCTTGCTGTCTAGAGCTCGTTGTTGTGTACTTCTCAAACTGATACGGGGATCTCAGGATCGCTGTCATGTACTTCTCAAATTGATACGGCAATCTTAGCCTCGTTGTCATGTACTTCTCAAACTCATCCTCCAGTCTCTGGAAACCTTGATCGTTTATTGCTTTGGCCGCTGCTGTTGCACTACGTAGTTGTTCCAGTTTGAGGAAAATTTTATTGACAGCGCCAAGGTGTGAGACAGGCCAGCTACTTTGGCACATATGTTTCGCACCTAGAATCACTGATTACCAGGGCTAGGGGACCTCCACCCCTTTCCGTTCTAGTGGTCGTGGGGACCACGGATCTTCGAACTAACACCACATACTTAGACATCTCGGGTGAGACCTCGTCTCTGTTTCTCCCAAGTGTCTGTGCCGCTTCTTTCTCTGGGTGCTCATGCACACTCGTCGTTCAGGCCCTCAGCGCACCTGGTGTGCTGCCACACGAAATGAAATGGATCATTTCCATAGCCTCCTTGAAATTCATAACTTCTCTAGCTTCTTGACCCCCTCGCAGCATGGTTTCCTCTCGTTTGATAGATACCTCCTTACTCAGCTAACCTCATGTGCTTGTATTTATGCATTTTCAGCGTGTCCTAGATGCCCAACTCTAAAATCATTTGCAAATCCGTTCGCTTAAGTTTTCGATCTTGTAATCATATCGTTCTGTCGTATCCTGGTGAGGTGGATCCATAGCACTCATGATCGGACTTACCCTCATACGTGCGAAGCATCAACCATGCTCCCCCCTATTGTCATGCATTCCAATCGTGCAAGACGTCGACCATGTTTCCACCTTTTGTACTTCATTCCAATCATACCCGAATCCACCATCAATCCTGTCAATCTAACGGTTGGATCCGTCATGTCCCTTCAATGAGCGCCGACATCTAACTGCATTTAACTGTCATTTATTGTTGATTTGACTGTGTCGTGACCCTGCAGTTGTCGTGGCATGGCTCCCTAACCACGCTATCATCGTGTGCATTATGTTCCTGCTAGTACGCCATCCTACCACCTAGCATCTTGCATTTTTTTCCCCCGCAATGCGGTTAAGCATTGCGTGACTCCGGGCCCGTCCTGTAGGGCTTCAGCCTGGTACCATTCACCATCTTTGGTAGCATCGCTCCATCTAACTGCTGCAGCTGTACTGCGCCTCTTGTAGTAATAAGACTAATAACATATGGACCGAGCCAATGCATCTGTAACTTTCATGGATGCTTCATGAACTTGCTTTCATATAATAGCACCAAGTCGCCTTGCTAAAACTGTTTGTTTTTTATATGTAGATCATGCCAAGATTTTTGCTGATCCTTCTCCACGCGCTAGTGAAAACCTACGATAAAGCAATCTTCCTCAAGCTACACCAGCTGCTCCAGTCGTTCTACCAACGCTACTTCATCATTCATGCCTGTCGTTGCCGCTATGCGCAGACTCGGAACAATGTACTCCATAGGCATAACTCCCTCTTTCCCATACACCAATTTGAACGATGTTTGTCCCGTCAATCTTTTACAAGTGGTGCAATATACCCACAAGACTGCTGGAATCTTCAAATCCTAGTCATCGCGGTTTGCATTACAAACCTTTGTAAGTGCATGATCCAATACTTTGTTGAAGGCCTCTACTATGCCATTTTCCCATGAATGGTATGGTGTGCTCTTCTTGTGCTGTATCTGAAGCTCTTCAGCTAATGCGCTGACAGTGCGATTGATGAAGTGACTCCCCTGATCACTCAGCAATATATTCGGGCATCCAAACCAAGTAACAATGTTGTCAAACAAGAACCGTGTTGTTGTCGCGGCAGTGCAATGTACAATAGGTGCATCCTCTGCCCACCTTGTCAAATAATCAGTCACGGTAATGATGTATCGCGCGCCAGTTCTCTTCCCAGGTGAGTTGATTGGTCCCCCAAAATCCATAGCCCATTTATCAAATGGTTGCAATGTCACTTTAGTTACCAGCAGCATTTCATCCCTCCTGGAGAGTTTTCCAGTTCTTTGACAGACATCGCAAATCCGTGCATAATCTGTCACATCGTTGTGAAGAGTGGGCCACCAAAGCCCTGCGCGAAGCACCTTTCTAGCGGTATCACGACTGCCATAATGTCCACCAGCCACTACTGCATGTGCCTCGGCCAATATCTCCCCTTGTTGATGAGGCAGGACACAACGCCTCAAGATCTCGTCTGGTCCGATTTTATACAGCTGTCCGAAAATCAACTAGAAATCTACATCCTTAACCACCAACTTCTTCTTTTGACTTGTGGTAAACTCCTTTGGTGCGGTTCTTGTCGCCAAAAACTGAATTATTTCTTCATATTAGTCGTCAGCCACTTCGACTTTCAACAGTTGCGCATCTGGAAACCCATATTCAATGTTGGTTGGTTCCTCCCCTGTTTCAATTCGCGACAAATGATCTGGCCCCGCATTCAAGTGACCTGGCTTCACAATTACCTCAAAATCAAACTCCTGAAAGAGTGAGTAGCTAGTGGCATATCTTCCCCCCCAAGACAGACTTATTGACCAGATATTTCAAAGCAGAATGGTCTGTAAACATATTCAAATGATCCCCCAAGAGTTAATGCCTAAAATTCTGCAATGCATATACCATTGCCAGACCTTCCCCCTCAATAGTTGTATAATTCCTTTCCGTAGATGACAACTTCTGACTCACAAAAGCAATTGGGTGATCCAGATATCCTTCCCTTGGTTGCACGAGCACTACTCCTAGCGCAATCGATGATGCATCCACATGGACATGGAATTCCTTGCTCCAATCAAGAAATACTAGTATCGGTGTCGAAGCCATCTTAGCCTTAAGTGTCTCAAAATTTACTTGACATTCTGGACTCCATAAGAATACCGCATCCTTCTTTAACAACTTTTCCATAGGAGCCGTGATTGTAGTGTAGCCACAAATAAACTTGCGATAGTACCCGGTGTGCCCCAGTGTCGCTTGCAACTGCTTCATGTTTGTAGGCGTTGTCAAACTCATAATCGACACAATCTTTGCTGGGTCAACCAACAATCCTTTCTTGCAAACAATGTGACCCAACAACATCCCAAATGGTGCATAGAAAATGCACTTCTTCCAGTTCAGCGATATTTGATGCTGTCTGCATCGCTCTAGCATAAGTCACAGGTTTTCCAGATGGTCTCCGATCACTCCATAAACTGTCCAGTCATCCATATAAACTTGCAAAAACTTCTGAATAAAATCTCGGAAGGCAACGACAACAACCCGGGAGAATACTGCAGGGGCATTCTTAAGTCCAAACAGCATCACGGTGTACTGGAAACAACCCCATTCAGTCACAAATGTTGTCTTATGGCGATCCTCTTTGGCGATCCTGATCTGGTGATAGCCAGAGAAACCATCCGTAAAAGAATACATTTCTTGACGGCCCACCCCTTCCAGTACCTTATTAGTGAATGATGTCGGAAATGGATCATGCATACATGCGTCATTCAACTTCCTCAAGTCAACACAAATCCGAACCTCACCTGTCTTCTTATCCTACACCACCATGGGACTAATCCATTCCGATTCTTTGTCTGGCTCAATTATTCCAGCGTCCAGCATGCGGTCAAGTACAACTTTGACCCTTTCCTTGTGTCACGGATTCAATCAATACGGTCGCTGCCTTATCGGTTTTGCATCTTGCTTCAATGGAATCTTCATCTCCCCTAGATCCCCTAGGATTCCCTTCATTTCGAAAAAATTCGTAGGGAACAAATATTGGAACTCATGCAACAGGTCTGTGACCTTAGCCATCATTTCTTCATCCCAGTAGTCCCTGACATTCGCAAACTTTGGGCTCTCCTCCATCCCAATGTTGACCTTCCTGAGCTTCAGCGGATGACTTATCGGATCGGTCGGTGCGTCAGGTGCTACGACATCCTGACTCCCTTCTGATTCTGGAATATTGATATTCCGCGGGTCATCACCATCCTCTGACCCTCCAGTAATATTATAACATTCCATCATCCACTGCATCTGACAATGCGTATGCGGATCCATGGGATATGAAACTGGAAATACCTTTTGAATGACATTGTGGATGATCTGTAGGGAATTATGAACATCTGGATTGGCATCCGAAAAACTGAAGGTATGAGTGAAGCAAACCACCAACTCTAACCAGGTGGTAATCTCCCCACGCAACTCAGCTGCGGCATACCAAGATCGCGGCATGCCATCCAAAGTGTGGACAAAGGCACGGCCCATTCATCCTTTGTTCGCAAGGCCCACAGAGTCTGACATTCAATCACATGACCACCAGGGTCATTCCTCCCATCATACTTTCTAGTGTGGTATACTTCTGCATTGCCGAACTGAACCATCATCAATCGTCGACACTCCGACCACCTAGTAATTGACTTCTTATAGGTTTCCCACCAACGTGCTGGAGCAGCCTTCAGCGCCTCCTCCAGCGCTAGCAACCGCTGTGGTTCTGACACCTTGTCCTCAAATGCTAATAAAAATGTAGACAACCCGGGCAGTCCTTCGTATACTTGTAATTCAACAGTTTCAGTTGTGACGCGGCACAGCGATTGTATGATCAAACCACACTTTCTAAACGACACCTCATGCATGCGATTCTGCTAGTTCTCTAATGCATCATCAGAATCGAAAGACACAGAGCTAAAGCTACGCCATCCGAGTTCACCGTCGGTAGTCGGATGGATGTAATCTTCTAAAATGTTGTATCCATGATCCCATCCTCTTCCAACTTCATCCTTTACGGGTTCAACATACCTGCACCCTTCAGTCGGATCCAATGGAGCTATAACTTCGAGGTCTTGATTTTCAAAAGTCATCACCCGCTTCTTGAAATTAATTACTTCCATACTATCATATGCCCATCCGATCCATAGAAATGTGACATAGGAGCTTCCCCCATCGACAACTTCAATAACATCAAAATTAACATATGTTTTCATCCCCTCAATATCCACAACAAGGCGTGGAATTCTCCCAATTGGTGTTACCTTGGCTTGATTAGCCAATCACAGCTGCATGAGAGACCAGCTCAGCGTTGGGCTCCCCATATTTTTCCATGCTTGCTTTGTTAAAATATTGACATCTGAGCCTAGATCCAGAATGACTGAATCTACGTTGTAGTCCCCAATCTAGAAATTCATACGCATCTCTTTTCCTATCTTTTTCCTCTGTAAAGAGTTCACTATGGACTCTTTATGTCCCCTGGTCGGTCGATGCAATAGACTCTTGATTTCGGCAAGAGCATCGGGATCTCTTGCCAGCGATAAGAAACTTTCAAAGAAGTTATGCAAAGTACCATACTGTCACGATGGTCCTTCTCCCGAAGTTGAATCAAAAGCATAGGGGAATGTCGGAGATAATTGACTTACCAAGATTTCTTCCTATCGCATCACGCGTTTTAAAGAACGTATCTCACTCAGCATCAATATCAAACTGCACCTTCTTCTTTCCAGCTAGTCGAATCAGCGGATGCGGATCATCTTCTCCTGTCATCGCACCTCCATGAGTAATAACAACAACAACAACATCTTGCATCCTCGGCTATGCTGAAATCATCGCGACAATTGGTCCCTGATTCTAGATCGAAGGTGGGTTCGCGAGTTGATTCACATTCTGATTTGCATTTTGATTCTGCCGTTGATTCTGGTTCTGCATCTGATTCTGATTCTGCAGCTGTTGCTTATTCTGAACCTGATTTTGATTCTAAAACTGGTTTTGGTTCTGGTTCTGCAACTGCGGAACATTTCCTTCTTGCCATCTTGCGATTAGCTATGGATAGTTCTCAACAGTGTGATCAATACCAAAGCAATATGTACACTGTGTTTGCAACTGTGTCCAATCTCTCTGGTAGCATCCCTATACTCCACAATTATAACATTGGACAGGTCTGCAACCTCGTCCTCCTCCTCGACCAAAGCCTCCACCTCATCCTCCTCGGAATCCTCCCTGTTGTTGATATTGCGGTTGATTAAATTGTTGCTATAGGGTATTCGGTTGCAACTGAACACACTGCCCTAGCTGAACATACTGCGCTAGTTGAACGTACTGCAGCTGCTGCGGAGCCATTTGTATCTGATTATAATGCGGTTGCAGCTGTGGTACAAATTGCATTTGCGGTTGAGGTGGAAGTTGGGCCACTTGTGGCTGTAGTTGCGGTTGCTATATTGCACGATGGTCGTCCTTCACATAGTATGAGTCGTATGTTCTTTCCTGAAGTAGGCCATATGCATGACAATCCTTATTTTCATGCCCGACAGACTTGCAGAATGTACAATACAAATTCATTGGCTTCATGACCATCTTTTGCATGTATTGACACTCCTCATGTCGATGCCCATAAACTTGACAAATGCGGCACCATGGCATACCTCCGCCACTCAACGGGTTCGGCGCTCCTGATACTAGGTAGTTTTGGAAATCTGGGAAGCTATCCTTGGTATGCCCCTCTACACGACATCATGTACACCAAGCCTCTTCGCGGTGCTCTTTACCCTTCTTGAGATCTTGCAACTGAATTGTCAGGTTTGCGAGTTGCGTCTGGATCTGAGACATGCCGGATGCATTCTCGTCGATAAGTGAAGCTTCTAACATCATCGCAATCTCTAGAGCCTTGCTCGGTGTCGCAATGTTTTGCTGCATCAACGGGAGTCGAATATGAGGTAGTAACGCCATGATGAACCATTCCTTATGCTGAACGTCGCTCATCTCAAAGTTGACTCTTGCCATTAGTGTTTTAAACCTTTGGTCAAAATCCCAAACAGTTTCATTTGGATACTGCTTGATCTCCTTTAGTTCCGTAATGTATTGCGCTTTAGACTTCAGGTTTCTGAACTCTGCAATTAACCCTTTTCTAACTTCATCCAATGTCTTATTTGGACTTCTTGTAGGAACTTGTACAAATTTCATGAACTAGTCTAGTGCGCAACCCCAAAGAGTCGTCGCCAATTGACCTTTCTTGGCCTCATCATCCATAATCTTTTTAACAGTCCACATAGCTTCGCATAAGAACTAGTATTGCTCTGGGTTTTTCGTTCCATTTCCATGGAACAGAGGTAACTTCACATCTTCGCCTGCCATTCTGGACTTCCTTCCTATAGTTAGTGATCCGCTAGTAATTGAATGTCATTGACATGATGAACACAGCGGTGTCAAAGTCGTATGTCTTCTTGGTTGTGAGATAGTGAGCAGAGGTGTGGGTACGTTACTGCTGGGGGTTGGTCCTGCTTCTATCCTGGGTGTAGCTTGGTTGTCCTTGTCGGCAGTGTGAGGTTGCTTCATCCCGTGTGGTATTCCTTCACGGTTTTGCGTTTCGATCACAGCAGGACCTTCTCCTATCCTCTGCCTCTTCTCTTGTCGAAACCTTTCTCCTCCCCTCGTAATACCACTCTCTTCCTCGGCTTCCTTCATAGTCTCATCATAACTTACACCCATCTACCCCGTATCATTCCATTCACCTCCCCCCCGCTGTCACAGTATCCACAACCTCCGCCCACCAAGGTTCTTCTACTCGAGGTTCATCTTCAGTATGCCCTTTTCACATATGAGCATTTTAATGGACAACTACAATGATAACAGGAACCTGCCTCTCGGTCCGTTGAAAAATTCCCTTTTAGCTTCGCTATAAGATTTCGTCGTATCAACCGCAAACTCGATGATATAGCCCTCCATTATACTGTAAAATCAGACTTCAACAGCCCATGACTCTCTTTTTTCATGTATGTACTTTTCCAACCACCAATCCGTCGTCAACCCAGGGTTCTGATTCTCTTTCTCAGCGAACTCTCGCAACTTTTTATCGAGCCAATCTTGAATTTCCGGTCTTATCAGATGCCACAACATGTCCTCCCTTCACTTCACGCTAGGGTCCTGGAAACGGAACCATTTGTTGACACAAACCTAGTCGATAGGGGTTCCCCACTTTGTCGGCACCCAAACCACCGCGATCTCCCTGAGCAGCGGCCCAGACAGGTTTTACCCTGTCCAACAACACCTGCAGAGCAGATGAAGTCTCACCCGAGATGTTCGAGGGAGAGATGACCAAACCACGTTCCCACCGAATGAAGAAGGACCATGTGTGGTTACTTATCGACTTAGCACAGCATTACATACCGGATCTACTTATTCAACTTATGCATTAAACATAGTCACAACATCATTCAACAGATCTCATTGTCAATAAAACTATCAATGCGCAAACAGATCTAACAACATAACATCATTTGAAACAGGAAAACATCACATCATTTATAGATTCATATCGTAGATCACATTCATAACATAAAACAAGAAAGGACACAGTGATTCTACTCAAAACTCCTTCATGTCATATTAACCTTCGCATTAAACCACAGATACAGCAATATAGTTCTTTTGTCGCATACCCGGATTCAAACAGACTCAGATCAATATCCAAAACATCCCGCAATAACAATTCTCCGAATAAAGATGATCTAGTACTTGCAATGCTACATCTATTTAAAGGTTTGTGCCTTTACATTCGTGGTCCACTTAGGTAACCGCCTAACTACTTCCTAACAAACTCTACAAAAAGGATGACCCTAACCCGCATAATGCGGTTCAACATGACCCAAAAATAATATTATTTTCGACTTGTGCGTGGTGGCTTTGACCTTGCGCAACATCCGCCATGCTGCGCAGCTGACTCATCCAAACCACCTGCCAACAAGGATGCCATGAAAGAAGCATTCCCATTTTGTTCAGTTTTGAGAACACTGAGGACGGTGTTATTTTAAGGGAGAGGGATTTGTAATACCCCTATTCTAACCATTATGGTTTATTGGCCTCAATGTAAATATTTTATACATGCTATGTGTGTGTTTTCCCTAGTGTGGATCTCAAGGCCAAGGTCCCACTAGTGGATGTTCAGGTTTTAATTACATAGGCAAGTATTTGACAGTTTGATTATCCATGAGTTTTTAAGCCATGAATATTTGTAAATGATGTAATTATTAATTGATGCAATAAAATACCCATAAAGCTGGCTAAGGAGGCAACCAATGAGAAGGGTCCATGTGTATCCACTACAGAGAGGGAGGGGGGTATGGGATTGGTACCCATGCTGCCACATCTCCAATTGTGAACCCATTTGACTCCCCATGCTGACATTAATGAAAATGTAAGAGGGTGGTTGAGAAAACCATACCCATGAATTCGATGGAGTATGGGCAGCCTGTGAATCCATATGGAAGGGTATGGCCCTATGTTTTTACTTGTCCCTTAAGCCACTCCATGCCTGGGAATTCACTCATCCAGTTTGATAACCACTTTTTACCAACGATCCAAGTTAGGTATGCACCTCCAAAGCCTAGTCGTGAAGAAACAAGAGAAAAATCATGATTTCAGGGTTAGCCGAATGTACAGAGCAGAACGTGCAAAGAGAGCCCTGTGTGAAGATGAAATTGGTTGGGATGGAAATAGATATGTCTATGGGATGATTTGTAGAGCTTGAACGACTGAGAGAACCCATGAGAACCTTGAGATCTATTTTGCAGAGGACAGAGTCACCAGGCAGATTTTAGGTCGCGGCCCCGTGAAGAATTAGCTTGGATAACAGCAAAAAGTTCAACATAGGGTTGGATCTGCTTGATAAACCTAATGAAGGTTGAAATCTCATAAAGAACAGTAGTTGGACCTTTCTATGCCCACCCTAAATAGCACTGGAGGGAAGGGGTCTTGAGGGATTGTGCAACAGAGAAGAGGGCCTTCCTTGTGTTGGGTGAGGTAGCTAATGTGGGTGACATGCTTGCTAAGTGATCTGATATGTCTGTAGCCCCATGGTTGATCTCACTAACTTAGCAGCATCCTCCTTGTTCCGTGGATTGCTTGATAAACCCAACTGTAGGTTGGCTTAGCATTGGGATGAGACCTTGACTGTGAGAGAGTCCATTAGCCCTCCTTAGTGGATACACATCCTAGCTCGGGGGTGGTCTCTTAGCTGAAAGAGTACAGGCTAGATAGAGACCTAAGGATGGGTGGAAAGTTGTCCTCACTTAGCGAGTTGCTTGAGGCAGCTTTAGTTCCATAAGATAAGTGTTTCTATGTGTTAAATGATGCTAATTCATGTGTTATAACCATTTGTAAGTTATGCTTGTCATGCTCTAGACTATTGAATGGATGACTCCATGAACCTGTCCATTAGGAAGCCATGTATAAACTTGAACATAATATTTAATGCATGTTGGAATACTACATTATTTACATGAATGATATGCATGGCTAACCCCTGTAGGTAGTTGATAGGTCAACTAGCTTAGTTCATTATATGTGTTTATTATGCAGGTTGTTGATAGGTTAACTAGCTTAGTTCATTATATGTGTTTATTATGCATCGTATTCACCCTTCAAAGCGATGACTTGAATTCACTTGGACTTGAGGAAGGAAGGGGATAACCCCTGAGGTGTCTCAGAGCCCCTCTGTGGGTCAGGTGAAGGGAGAAGTCATGGCAGGAAGGATGGAGAGTCCCTTGCAGAGGGATAAGGTCACTTAGGTGGGGTTATGAAAAGAAATTTAGCTAGTAAATAGGCATGGTTGGAGTTCTCAGATGGGGTGGGGATTGCACCATGGGATAGAGCTCTCCAATAGCTTTCCAACGGTACCAACCTTGTCCCATTTGGACCAAGGATGAGGGAGTTATGCCCCTCATAATTTTACCCTTGAAGCTTGCTGGAGCAGGTGTCTGTGGTCCTAATCCTTTCGCATCCGCAAGCCTACCTTTCCGCATCTGCAATGAGGATCGTGGATTGCAGAGGTCGGAACTAACAATTGGGGCGTATGGAAATCCACAGTTCTGCATCTGCAATGCGAGATGCCGAATGCATATTGCAAGAGGTAAAATTCCCCGGATTTGAAATATGGAGTTCCGCATTTCTGCACCCGCAATGCGAAATGCAGGTTGTGGGAGGAAACTATCATCGGAATTGGAGGAATATGAGTTTCGAGTTCCGCATGCGGATTGCAGAACTGTTGAATTCAGACGAACATATTTTCGAAGCTGGAAATGGCTTTCGTCTTCTGACTTCCGCATTGTGGATTGCGGAAGTCGGAAGCAAAATTTTGATTTAGAGTCGGTTTTGGCCTTCCGATTTCCGAGTCCTGCATGCGGATTGCGAAATGCAGAAGAGAGGATTGTAGATCGCAATGGTGGATTGCAGATCCGAACCCATTGCGGCTATGTGTGGAATTGGGAGAATTTGGAAGAAAAAAAAAGAAACAAAGGGTCTTTGATGGCCTCTGAAGGCCACCAGGGAGGTGTGGGAACATGACACTTGAATTCATCCTTCACTATGTTGTCTTCTTCTGAATAATGTTTGAAATTTTTGGTGCCAAAAAAATATCCGAACTTGTAATGTTTGAATTATTTTCCATGATAACTTTTGAAATTCGTGCCCCCCATGACAAATTTCTCATAAATGAGGTCTACAACAGTGTAGAAGGAAGGAAGTGATGTGTTCAATAAGACTTTGATTTGCAATGTAGCTAGCAAAGACGATGAGTGAAGTTACGTTGAGCGGTGAGGCCTTCTCCAACAAGAAGGGTGGGAGCCTTTGGAAATCCCTCATGTAAACTCTTATGCATCTTGAAAGGGATCATAGAGTGGGGTGACTACGTGATCAACACATGAAGGATTGAATACATGCATGCAACCACATGTGGAGTTTACCATGCGGAGTAACCAGGAAATTGACATGCATTTGAGTTAGATGTAAATGTTGTTCTGCATTTAATTGAAGGCATGCTATATAGGTATGTATAAATGACATGTGTGTGCATGAAACATAAACAAAGATATATGTATTTGTAAAAACATAAAAAATGGGAAGTCTATACCATAGTTACGAAGTTTGAATTTGAATTCAATACGATATGTAAATAGTTCGTGTACATAATTTACAGTTAGGAAACAAATTTAGAAAATTCAACAATACACACACACACACGCATACAATTTTATCTCCATAGTCCCACATTGGTCTTACATTCAAAATGCCGACATGACAGAACCCTCACTATTTCGATCCAAACCCGCATCCCCTTGATGCATTGAACCTCTCGGATTCAAGTCCACAAAGCATGTTCGGTGAAATAAAAATCAGCACTGCTACCTCCAAACATGCATCCACTCGAAGCATCGACCTCGTGGGTTCAATTTGTTTCCTCCTACATGTGAATTGAATTGAATTTTAACGAACAATTTGGTCGAATCAAACGAATCGCCGGATTTCGAATTTATTTGGTCAATTTGGCCAAATTTGGTAACTATGGTCTATATGGTTGATTGGAATACATATAAAAAATAGAAAACATGAAAATCTACGACTAATAGCATAAATTTTAAAAGATGCATAAGAAATGGAGGAATCAAAAGATGAACAGAACTGCAACTCCTTTCATAAAAACATTTGCGTATCACCAACCAAGGGCAACAACGTTACAAATATTTTTACACATTGATCTACTGATGTTGACCACACTATTTATGTATATGTTTTTATTTAGTTTATGCAATCATACTTTGTATTGCATCTAGAATTATTAAGCTTTTTATAACATCATCAATGTTATTATTCTTCACATTATCATCCTTATCACATTCATTCATAAAAGGGGTTTTTTTAATTTTGGAAAATAAGGTCAATATATTGTAGGTATTGGGGGGCGGGGAGAAGGGTATGGAGGGTTTATAGGTATTGGGAGTATAAAAAGGGGGTACTTAGTAAAAATAAGAAATATCTCATAAAATATGGTTTTTTTAATTGGAAATATCTATTGGAAGGGGGGTTAAAAAAAATTTTTGGTAAATATTTATTAATATTTAGTGAAAGTACAGATATTCTGTAATATCCCGTAAACAAAAATACTATAGCATAGTTTTATTGAATGAAGACCTATTATACTATTTTTAACATAAATATACAAACGAAACAACCACAATTTAATTTTATATGTTTTGATGTTTCTTTTCCTAAAACAAATATACACCTCTCTTTTTATTTAAAAAATTGATTTGGATTTTTAATAACATTAAGATGCTCCATTCACTTAGGAATTATCAAATTCAATCACTTGGCCCATAGTAATGTATCCCATGAGAAAGATGAATAAGGAAAGACCCAAAATCCCGTATACATTTCACGACATAAAGTCATCCTATTAAACTTTGAGGTTCTAGGAACAATGTAAAAATAATATATTAGATAGCTAAAGGTTTATGAATTTCATAATGGTGAAGATTCCGAGATATTAAACTTTGAGGTTCTAGGAACAATGTAAAAGTAATATATTAGCTAGCTAAAGGTTTATGAATTTCATAATGGTGAAGATTCCAATATTTTTAAAGATATGAGATATATGTATATAAATAATTTCATATTGTTTATTAAGTCATTATGGCAATATGGAGTCTTGCATTCTTTTTTGTTTCCTCCTATATGTTTATTGGCTCAATGTTTTTAAAAGATGATTGTATAAGCTCAATTCCCTTGGAGTTTTTTTTGGCAATATATATAACATATAATTTAAGTGGGGATGGTTTTGTTGTGGTGACATGTAAGTGTAATTTTGGAGATTTATCAATATTATGTAACAATATGAATAGTCAATTTTTATATTAAAATAGTTTTTTTTTTTTAATTTTTAATGAATATTAAGAAATTAACTTTTTTCTATTGAAAAAAATCATTTCATAATTTTGAAAAATAAAATATATAATTATTTAAAACATATGGATATTTTTTGAGAAACTGAAATATATATTTAGATTATTAAAAAAGTCAATAAAAATATTAAAATACTAATCAAAATATTACAGATAACCATATGAATATTAATATATTTCAAAATAACATTACGTATCTTTTTTTTCACAAACACTCGACTCTTTCTATTCCACTTTGGAATCAAGGAAGATTTATAACCCCCTGGAATGGAACCCGGGTCGATGGAAAACCCCCACCATCTAACCATTGTGTTATTCCATCTGGGTCTTAAATAACATTAAGTGTCTAACCAAACAACCTTGAGAAAAGAAAATGTAGTATACATTATATATATAGGAAATTCAAATAAGTAAGAGTTCAATGGACTAAGAAGTAACGCTATGCATATTACACCTATAGTTTGGAAAGAACTTGGAAATCAAATCATAAGCAAAGTCAATTGTGGAATAATTTACTAGAATGCAAGTGATATAGAGAAATTATATGAGATTTGTGGTAATTTCATATAGAGAATTGAAAGTGTTGGTTTAAAAACTAGACAAACAAACAAATAATAATATTAAGCATTATTACATTTATAACAAAACTATTATATAATTTTTTACATTATGTAGCTTTGTTATATTTAACTTAAAATTATCCCATAGTAGTACTAAATATTATTATTTTTATCAATTTAACAAATATTTATTATAAATTTTGTTTATATTTAATTTAAAAATTAAATATATTTAATAATTTATAAAATCATACACCACCTACCTATAAGGTCTAGACACTACTTATCTTACCAGTTTTCACTTTTTACCTACTAAGCTGAAATACATTATCATTACCTTACAAAAATCAATAATAATGCTTTATCATTACTTTCATAAACCCATTATTTATTCTTGACTTATTCAAATAAATATGGAGAATCCATTTTCTTTAGCTCCCCAATTCTTTGGGCACTTTTGATAGAAACTATTGCCATGAACTTACTCATAATACCTAATCAGAGTTAGAATTTTAAATCCAACTAGCCTATCAAATTTGATAATTATATCCAACTGGCTACTAGAGTTGATGTTGTATACAAGATTATTATAGGAAACACAGGCTACTAGAGTTTTTTTCCCACTTAGAGAAACCCACATCCCCAAACGTTTGAGACTGTTTTGTTTTGAATATATTTTGTTTTGATTGCTCTTTAGGGAAGATGATGTATAAATGATTGTTACAGGAAAGAGAGGTTACGATAATATTTTCTCTTCTCCATTTGTAGATGTTTTGTTGGAATACAATTTTTTTTATTAATAGTTTTTTAGATTGTAAATTTATAAATATTTTATTTTATTTAAGTGTTTTTAATTTTGTTTAGTATTATATTATTTTAAATTTTATTTTCTTTTATTTTAATTTTTTTTAGATGTTTTATTGGAATATAATTTTTTTCATTAATAGTTTTTTAGACTGTAAATTTATAAATATTTTATTTTATTTAAGTGTTTTTAATTTTGTTTAATTTTATATTATTTTAAATTTTAATTTCTTTTAATTTCAAATTAATTTATTTTTTGTTTATATTTTTTTATTCCAAATTTTAATAATATTGTATACTTAACTAGTTTTTATTATTTATATAATTTATCAATAAATTTTAATTTTCCAAATAACCAATAAATAAAATAGATATCATAATTATCCAATGTATATATAGACTTACTAAAACATTACTCGATAAATTATCTTATGGACAATTCAAAAATAAATCTAACCTGCATAATAAATATCTAACTAAAAATAAATATCTTTTTTTTTTAACAGAAACAAGATAAATATATTTAATAAAAGAGTTGTGCACAACCATACATTACAAAAATGAGAGCAGGTTTTCTGAAAGAGAGAATTGAAAATAGCAAACTGTGGATATTATCTTTCCTATGAGAGCCCTGGTTCTTTGCTTCCTATAATTACCCATAGTAGCATTGGGATAAACCCTTACAAACTGATTGTTTAGCAGAGTGCAGAAAAACATTCAAAAATTTATACAAAAGGTGGAACCTGCAAGATAAGGAGGAATCTAGCCATAATTTTGTTGCTGCATCGAAGCAACGTCCATCATTTCCTGATTAACTATGGGAGCTTCCTGAACATGACTGTATTGAGACTTGCTAGTTAAAACAGAGATTTCATCCTTGAGAGTGTCTACCTTTCCCATGAGATCGAAGAGGTTTCGTTCAAGGTCGTCAATTCTGGAATCCTGGAAAGAGAGCTAAGTGGTGTTGTACCTGGCTTCCGCGGCCAATTCTTCATTCTGCTTCACACTGGTGCAAACGACTTCATAAGTTATGTGCAGGTAGGTCTTGACTTCAATGGTGGTGTGACTCAGAGTTGCAATGGCTTCCTTTATACCCTCCATTGAACAGCCAAGGGAGGTCAATAGGGGGTTATGGGAAAAGGAGTCACCGATAGAGAGCAGAGGATCGAGGACAGGATCGAGAATGGAAAGCCGATCGAACATAGTGGAGAACAATGGGGAAAAGGAGGGACGAGCCATTGCGAAAGGTAAAGTGCAAGGGAGGGGAGAGGGAGTTAATGCAGGCTCGCGTGAGCTGATAGAAGCCATGTGAAAAGCAAGTGGGAGGCCGCGTGGCTGCAGCATGAGGGCGGAGGAGGGACAATTCAAATATAAAGGGGAGAATCCTAAACAATAAGTGAGGGGGTGATAATGCATAAGTAGGCTAGGGGATAAACACAAAACCAAATTTCCCATTGTGGTATGAAACTTGGCCAACTTCTAGAGTGGCTCCTTTGTTGGCAGCGATGTTGGCTATGGAATTGTTCTTTCTTGGGATGTGTAAGTAAAGAATGTCTTTAGGAAGGGAGAGTGAGCTAATTCTTCGTCGAATTCTGTGACTTTTGGAGCCTTTTGTTTTAGCCCCGAGTCTCATTCTTTGAATAACATGCCTTAAGTCTCCGAACACTTTGAGTTTGCTAATATTTAGGGAAGCAGTAATCTCCAGAGAGTGGAGCAGTGCGAGCCATTCTGCCTCATTGTTTGTTTTCTTCCCTATTCCCCATGAGAAGATTTCAACTATATTTCCTCTGGGATCATAGATGACCCCCCCGCACTTGCCTCCCCCAAACTAAAAATAAATATCTAACTAAAGATAGATAAACATTTTTCATAACCTTATTCTCACTAACTTAATCAAATAAACATTAGCCATTATAAAAAGATAATAGTTTGTTATTAAACTAAACACAACATTATCCACAATCAATAAACAATTAATAAGAAATATACCCATATTTTATGAAGGGTGACTTAATCATTGCACAATAACTTATTAAATATCATTACTATCATTATACTTCCAATATTAATAAAATGTAACTTACATAATACTATACAATGTATCAATATTATACTATTACATAACACTATACTATATACCAATATTATATACTATGTAGCTACTAACAATCTCTCTATTAAAAAAATAGAAATATCATTTAAATCAATGATTTTTTTCATTATTATATTTGAGTTGGAATTCAATACTCATTATAGTTTTTTACACTGAGTATCTACCAATTTCAATTTCAAAGGTGCCCATTAGAACTTTGCAACAACTAAACAACTTGAAGAGGGAGAGAGTGAAGGTCTAAATGTGAATTGCATACACATTATGATCAATTCCATCAATGCTCATTAGCAACTTGGATAGTGAAAGGTTGAAGGTATAAATGTGATTTACATGCCGCATTATGTCCATTCAACATAAACAATTGATTGATAATAAATGATGGAAGTTGTGATCAACATATTATAGACTAGTTTCCTTCAGAGACATTCACATATCAATCAATTGCTAAATAAAAAAGTGTCCATTATAGGTTTCTTATATCCAACTTATTATTAATTAAATTAAGTGATGTTTATTTTGTGCTTTTAATAAGGAGCACATTTATTAGTATAAGATTATGTTATAATATGTGTTGATAGAGTCATTAAATGCAATTTATTCCTATCTTTTCTATTACCCCATCACTTACTACTTACTCGCTACAAACCTCATTAATTAGATGCAAACCCCAAATTCCACAACCCTCAACCATTAAATCACACACCCAATTGCATCTATCAGTGGTATCGCTTTAATTACTCTATTAACAAGGTTCACTTTATTTATCCACTATGAATATCTTTATTACAACTACTCCACTCAACCTTTAGAATTACCTTACCTAAAAAACCATGGAAAATCCACTACTCATTCCTAAGCTCTAGTATAAAGATCTAGACTTTCTCCTTACTTTGTGTTGTTAAGGCAATGCTACCTTCCTTTATGCTCTTAAGGATACCCCTACCTATTTACATTTTTACAACATCATATTGGTTAGGCAACAACATATCGGTTAGCATTTGTATTTGCATGTTGAAGTATGGTACATGGAATGCTTGGTACCATGGATATAGCACTTAATATTAGATCAAAGATTTCCTTGGCATTGTTTTTGGCTTAGTTTCCCATTGAATATATTAATTTTTAATAAAATTTAATACCTTAAAAAGAGTTTGAGATTTTTTTTTATAGATGGCACTTTCCTCTGATAAATCTATTTCCATGTCTATTCTCACATCCATCCTTTTCATCTGAATAAAATTCCTATTATCATTAGTTACCTTTGCATCTTGGATTAGATCATATAATTCCTCTACCTCTTCATACAACCTACATGTAAAACTAATATATTTCCCTTGGCTTCTTTCTCTAGTATGTCTACCAAGAGCATGTATCCTACTAATTCTATCATCGGTCTTATTTCCTCAACTTATGTATTACCCTTTCTATAAGGAATGTGGGAAAAATATGTAAAAACTATTATAATATGTCTATAAGGGATGTGAGATCCATGGGAAATATATGTAGAAACTATTATAATATATCTTTTATAGAGACTAGTAGATGGGAAAGATATGTAGAAACTATTATAATATATCTTTTATATAAGTAGAGACTAGTAGAATATGTCATTTATATGTTCTTTTAGGTTTTTAAATTTGATGTCATTTTACTTTATTCTCATCAGTATTTATTTGTAAGTAATTATTTACCACTTTATGGTTTAATTAATCAATTGATATATAATCTAGTTTTTATATGCATGATCTCTACTTTATAAAGTTGGTAGTTTGATTTTTGCATGTCTAATATGCCCTATCTCTATCTTATAAACTTAGTAGTTTGATTTTTGCATAAATATTTTGGTCTTATCTATAATGACATATAATCTAATCTATGCCTGGTCTCTACCTTGAAAAATTGGTAGTTTGATTTTTGTTGAGTCTTTCTTGATCCTTCCTATTTTCTCATCAAATAGAAAATGCACATGGGTTTTATTTCTCAGCTTAAGTGGCTTTTTCCATTATGAACTATTATAACATCACTTTTTTTTCATAACCTTTGTAAACTTCATCTTATCACGAATAGAGTTCCATACTTATTATATTGTGAAGTGGCTTAGGGTTTAGTTACCTCACCAATGGGATTTTTTTCCTTTTTTTTTATTTAAAAAAATAATAATAATTAAATTAAATTTATATTTGGTATATTTCATTAATATTAATAATAGTGATAATAATAAAATTTTATTTCCTTCCATTTTTTTTAATTTTTAATTTTATAGTTTAATTAAAAAAAATTATAACTTTTATATTTCATTAATATTATAATTAATAATTATAACAATAAAATTTCTTAGAAATTTTTTGGTTCCACTCTTTATGTGATTATATTTGAAAAAGTGAAGTTCATTAAGGTTGTGACTATTAATTTATGTGTTTTTTTTAAACAGAAACCAGAAGATTTTGTATTAAAATGTTGAAACCAAGAAGTTATTATAGAGTTTCATACAAATGCTAAAAAATCAAAATAGATATGGTAGATTCCAAATCACATATGGCTCTATTGCTTTCAAAACTCGTACTGCTATGTTAATATCTACTTCTATTACATTGGTGCTATAAGATCTAATAAACTGTTTGGATAGCAAGATACAAAAAAACATGCTGAAAGAGTTATGCAAAAAACCTTTATCTAAACAATCTTAGCCTTTCCTACCATATCCTCCAATCATTGGTCATATGACCAAGGTTTCATCCATAGGCTTGGCTTCATCCAAGGGAGATGTTTGACAATGGCTACACTAGTTCATTTTAACTAGTTTATCTAGACCCATTCTGACTTCGTCCATAAGATTTATCTGCTCGCGCATATTACCGTCCAGGTCATCCATTCTTGATTCCAAGTCTGATATTTTGTTCACTGTAAGCCTCACCTCGTATGTCAGACCCCCAATTCTTTCATACACTATTCTCAACATTCTCTTAAAATCATCTAAATTGTTTCTGAAGCTATTGGAAATATCCCTTTAGGAAGGAATAATGTTGTCAACTTCAAATATTGAGGAATAGGTGCTCCAATCCTAAAAAATGACAGAATTCCCACTCGCTTCTAGATTTGAACTGCCGAAGAACCTATCTTCTTTTAAATTTTGTTGATAAAACCCAAATTCCAGTTGATCCCCAGGAAGGAAGAAGGTGTTCATAGATCTCTCCACTTGCCTATAATTCAAACCATCGACATTCTCACAGTTGCTATTGCATTCATTCTTCGCTATCCCGACTCAGGCATAATGGAGACATAAAATTTCCTCATCAATCTAGTCTTCCTTGGTATTCTCCTCCTTCTTCCTCACCATACTCTTGTTTCCTACAGAGGTTGTCTTCTTGCGTTCACCCATCTTTACCTCCACCGATACCACACTTGTGTGAGACTGACTAAGCCAAAGGATGGACGAGACCTTGCTTGCAGTGACCTTAACTCCTCTCCCATCGCGTGAATGACCTCCATTTACTACCTTGCGTACTTTCCCTTCATGATTGATGCCACCTAGCACCATCGATAATGATTTGATTGCTCCTTTGTCCAGGATGGAGTGCCTAGAAAATTCTCACATACACCACAAATTTGTTTTTCCTAGGATCACTTTGGGCCCATAGTTAGGCGCCCCTTTACAATTCCTAAATTTATCTCCTAGTAGCATGGAATCCATTTCCTTGTCAGTAATTGATTATCATTTGGGATCATTCCTTGCTATAGCATGGCACCCTAATTTGCCACTTCATCATTTTTTCCAAGTTTTGATATGGAACTTGAGAACCAAGCTAGGATTAATAAGGAGATTGAAGATCATCTTCTACATTCTTCCACAATTTGAAGTTTTTCTCTTGATATAATTGCACATTTTTCGAATTGCAATTTTGGAGTCTCCAAAGATAATAATTCTTGAGATCTTCAAAGAGATAAGCATCTCAACCCCTTGCATCAAGGCTAACCATTCTTCCTAATTATTTGTTTTGATTCCTAATCCATGCATATGATTTCACAATATTTTCAACGAGGTCTATTAGAACCCCCATAGCCACCTCCCTGAAATAATCTATTATGTTTTACCTTTCATCTTAACTTTTGACTTTTAATTTTGAAAATGATCCATGCTAATTTGGACCAAAACATTAATTTTAATATCCAAAATGCAATGTATTTTAATTATGCATTTTAAATTGTGAAGATGATCCATGCTTGTTTGGACCACATCATTAATTTTAATATCCAAACTACAGTATTTTACTTATATATTTTACATACATATTTTACTTATCCTGGGATGGTCTATCCTTCTTTTAAAAACTTGAATTCAATAAAGTTGAAAACTAGAAGTCAATAAAGTTGAAATAAAGTTGAATATATTGCATTACAATATGCTTGAGTATGAGAATCCAAAGTTAATATGGCTAAATCTAATGCCAATGGACATTAGAATGTTACCATCTTTTAAGTAAAATATTAAAATATATTTTATTATCAATCAAATTAGATAAATACTCTTTTATGAAAGAAACAATTGTCACCTTCTTCTTCATCATAAAATATTTAAAATAACAACCTTATAAATACATATTTTCCAAGCTAGACAACTCTTATGAGCTTATTAGTCTAGATCTTCTAGCCATAATTAGAGATTTTCCAACTCAGCCTATCCTCAAATCGCTCTGAAAATAGTCTTACATTGCATATTTTAATCTTCAAAAAAATGGACTTCTATTGGAAATTTTAAATAATTTTCAAATTATATAAAATATAATATAATTAAAAGATATTAATATATATTATATCGTAATGTATATAAAGATCAAATTAATTAATTAATACGACACCTTAAATTAATTTTACATGCCATGTGCTCCTATATTAAGAATAGTTAACTCTATTATTAAAACACTCACTTTGGAATTCTTAGACCTTGATACCATTATTTTGTATCTTCGAATGGATTATTGCAACGCTAACTTCAAATTGGAAGTCAATGATGACATTTAATTGGCTATGTTCATTTGGACAAACCTTCAATTTGTCCACATTTCAAGTCAATGATGGGATTTATTTGGCCATGCTAATTTGGACTAACCTTCAATTTATTTACATTAAAATGATATTTAAGGAACACTTTTTGGAATATATAATTTCTTGAATGAAGCGCTTGCTCAATATGCACATATTTGGAATAAATTATTTATTTCTTGAATGAAGCATGCACTTGCTCCCTACGAACATTCATAGAAGTTGGTGCATTTAGAGCCCAATTTAAAATTATGTAGGTGATTGGACTTAAAGTGTCCCAAAAAGATGCTTCATGTGAAAAAGAAAATAATTAGTTGAAACGTTATGTCATCTTGACTAAAATTTGATTGGAACTTTGACTTAAATTTGATTGGAAGTATGGTAAATTCTAACTCACTGTAATGTTTATAAAATAAAATAATAAGAAGTATTAAGTAACAATGTCTCTCAACAAGTGTTAATAACATATTGTAATTAACAACAAGTGTTAATAACATATTGTAATTAACAAAATTTACACTAGAATAAAACAATAACAACTCAACAACATTTTTTACATCCAACAAGCAAACACAAACACCCAACAACTAGTCCTCTAACACATAGCTGAAAAAATCTTGCCACATAGAAAAAGCAGGATGAGTGCCACTACATATGACCATAACTCCATAGAACGTGCCAAAACAGTGATTTTCAATGGCGTGAGAATATTCTTTGGCATAAATTGTTGAGCTTCCATGGAGATGGGCGTGGTTCAAAGCTAATATCAATTAAGGCCAAATTAAGGCAAAACTAACATACTGTTGAAAGAACTCATTTCGAGAGAAGATAGTAAGTGAAAAAAATATAAAAGTTAGTTCTGACTCACGAGTCACCAACAACTTATATAGATATGTCACCTCGAACGAACGAACGTCATATATATATATATATATTATAGCAGATAAGATTAAAGGCAACGACACAAGCCACATCAACCAACAAATAGAATGGCATAATCAATAGGTCGAACAACTAACAACTAGAACAAATTTTCTATCAATAGCTGAGACAACACCAATGACACCAACATCATGAAATTTAAATTTAGTAAAGAGAACAAATTTGGGAAAACTTCACAACATTTTCACCTCCTCAAAAAATGATTTTCAAGCTTCTCTTTTTATTTAGAAAAATCTCCACTAAATTTTGTCATTTCAAAGTCTTGTGTTTGTGTTTTGGCTTGCTTTTACACCATTTCTAGTGTTATTTATGTGAGCTTTGCATTATTACTTAGGAGGAAAATTTTAGGGGTGAAATTTAACTCATGATTTAATTTTGGATCTTTTTCTTCAAAAAAAATTAACCAATTTCCATTTTTTTTCTAAATTGATTAAGGAGATGGGCTAATTTTGGACCTTTTTCTGAAGAAAAAAAAAATTGCCAATTTTTTTTTTTTTTTTTTAAATTGATTCACCTAAATTCCATGGAATAATTTTTTTTACTTTAAAAATGGCCAAAACCCTCTAGAAACTATATAAAATCCTTAGAAATTTGAATCTTTCTAAAAAAATATCAACACTTACACTACACAAAAAGCAATCCCACTCTGAGTGAGTTGACAAGCAATCCCTAGCCATGTGCACCCTACAAAAGCAGTCCTGCATTCACGCAACGAAAACCAAATCCATATGCAAAAATACCTTTCTCGCTCCTCCACCTTAACTATTCAAGCTCGAGAGTAGTAGCCATTAGATCTCTAGGGACATAATAAATAAGATTTATCATTTTTATGTGAGAAAAATTAGTGTGTTATATTTATTAATTATTGTGAGATTAATTTATTTTTTTTCCAAAGAAAAAAGTCATAATTTATTTAATTTTGTCAACAAAATATTCTCCTTTCATGGATAGTAAGTCAGCAGTTTCATTCTGCTCTCTAAAAACATGACTAAAGTTGACAATTTCAAAAAGCTGTGATAAAAGTTCAAGTTAATGTTCAATTCCTTTAAGATGCAAATTAGAAATTTGCTAGATTAATTTGTTTATAAAGAGATATTTATGTGTAAGAAACATTTTTAAGATTACAAATTTTAGAGTAAATAATATATTTACACCGTAATCAATCAATTAATAATAATAATCGATTAGGATGATATAAGGATCATGGTATATTGAAACACATATGTTGTTGATAGCTAAATCTCTAAATCAATTAAATTTAAATTTAAATAATTACAATTAGATAATAAAAACATTTAGGAAATAAAGATGAAGGAAATCTTCAATTTTCTTTAAAAATGGCAAAATCTATCATAACTCAATGAGGACAATTATCACTAGTTCTTGATAGCAAATGTGAGTTTACTCATCACCATTTCTTAAAGTAAAACCATGCTACCTAAAATAACACACTCATCAACATTATTCAAAGGAACCATGTCACCTAAGATAATCAATGGTAAATATTTTGAGTCATTAACCAATTTCCTTGTTACTTTCTTTAGAGAAAATATCGAAATCAGGAGTTATAAATTTTTTCAATACAAGTTGTCCCTACAACATAGAACTATACAAAAAAAACACCAAAAATGTTTTTCTAATAGATAATATCTAATGAAAATTAGTTCATTTCTGAGAAAAAAGAACTCCAATAGTTATAGTGAGAAAGTTGATTGTCGATCCATTCTTCCCAATAAAATATGCCATGATCACTTACTTTAAAACCCAAAACATCTTCAATTTATGTATATATAATTAATAAAAAGATGATATAATTAATGTATATATAATTAATAAAAAGATGGAATTGTTTAAAAATGTGATGATTCAACAGAATTACAATTTTTTTAATAAATATTTTATTTTAATTAAAATTTTTAAGAGTTTTAGATTTTCTTAGATATATTATGTACTTAACTTTCCTTTTTCCTTTTCCTTGGATAAAAGCCAAAAGTACATGTGAAAATTTTCATTTGATTCTTATTATTATTTACTTCCTGCTAGTTACTATTACTATTAATGGATTATTTACACTATACTAATAATGTGAGGGATGTTGACATGGAAGCCCATCATTTCAGAGTAACCGACCAACACCATGCTGCGTGGCAGCGCGGGGTGACTCTAAATTGCTTCAGATCTAACTTCGTACGCACTAAGCACCACCAAGCTCTGCCACAGGGTGGATTTTGGCGGAGGAGTATAAATCTGGTAGAAGAATTGTTGCTGAAATTGTCAATTTGAAGTGTTTAAATGGCAATTTTTATGATTTGGGTAGCTTTAAAATGAGATATTTAATTTATAATTCACAAACACGATTACTAAAATTGTAAAATTGCTAAAATAGCAATTTTCACCGGTTTTTTTTTAAATCGCCGGAAAAGTTTTAGTTGTCTTTTATACTACGCGGGATTTCGCTGGCCGCTGACCTCAACATCTCGGCAATGATGTCAGCAAATAATCCATAAGCTCGTAATAAAAAATTGGGCCCGGCAAGTTGGCAACAACAAAGAAATTACTATTCACAGCGGTTTATATGGTAAAAATGATATAACGCTTAACACGGCCATAAAACTGTCGGAAACGTATGTACGTTCGTACTCTACGAGACTCTGTCTTCCGTTCGCCGTATACATGTTTTTTAGGTTTTTGTTTTGAATTGTGTCCAGTGTCCACCGGTTGAAGCCTCCCACTTACTGGTCAACGCAGGTCAGCGCCGTCGTATACTTCGACAGCAACAGGAACACTTGAGCAGAAGGTATCTTCTCTCAAGAATCGATAACGGACGTGAAATTCTCCGACACACGACGGGCATTTGCTTACGTCGAGTATTTGCCGCCAAATTGGGGCTACAGATTCCTGCAGCGGAATGAATGAGGCCAGAAGGAGCGTTTCACTGATCAGTGCTTTTACCGCCGACGATGGCAATGGCTGCATGCCCGGCGTATCCTGGTGATCGGAGCACTGTTCCGGCCGATTTTTTGAACATTACGCTGGAGCTTTTCGGCCTTAAATTTCGTTTTGATTTTCCAGATCCTGGAAGGTCGCGCTTTGAGCTTTGAGTCCAAGAGACACGAGGAAGAAAGAGGTTAGAGTTAAGGAAAGGAAGTGTTGATTTGTCTCTCTGCATTGCTGTGGAAAATTTGAAGCCATGGAAGTGAAAATGTCACGGGAAGTCTCCCGGCATTTTCTGTTTTTTTCTTTGGTTCTGATAATGTTAAGCCGCTTTGCTGTTGCGGCCGGTTCGCAAGAAGGACTTATTTTGCAGGATTTGAAGCGCGGATTCGATTATCCATCAGGCACGTTCATGAACTGGAATGAGAATGACAATTCTCCGTGTAATTGGACGGGCATTACGTGCGATGCCGGCGGAAAATTCGTGGAAGCAGTCGATCTTTCGAACACGAACATAGCAGGACCGTTTCCCACCGTCGTTTGCAGAATAGATGGTCTCAAGAAGCTTTCCTTGGCCAATAATTGCGTCAACGGTTCGATTCCTACGGACTTGGGAAGATGCCGTAACCTCCAGTATTTGAATTTATCGCAGAATTTCATCGTCGGCCGACTCCCGGACTTCATCTCGGAGCTCCCGAGTCTCAAACATTTGGATCTCTCCGGAAACAACTTGAGTGGCCCGTTTCCCGCGGCGTTCGGCCAGCTGCCGGAGTTGCAAGTTTTAAATCTCGTCTCCAATCTTCTCAACGCTACGATTCCGCCCTTTTTAGGCAATCTTTCGAATCTTTTACAGCTTAACTTGGCCTACAATCCGCTCACCGGAACTCTACCTCCTGATCTAGGAAATCTGACGAAGCTGCAACATCTATGGCTGACGGGCTGCAACCTCTTCGGAGAAATTCCGAAGACTTTGGGCAATCTTGTGGAGCTCACAAACTTGGATTTATCCTGGAACCATTTCTCTGGTTCGATTCCCGACAGCATCACGAAACTAAAAAAAGTTGTACAGATCGAGCTTTACCAGAACAGTTTATCGGGTCCCATTCCGGTGGCCATGGGCGACCTAAAAGAGTTAAAGAGGTTCGATGCTTCCTCGAATATGCTCAACGGTTCGATTCCTGCCGGGCTGGGGAGCCTGAATCTGGAGTCGCTGAATCTTTACAATAACAGCCTTGTCGGCGAAATACCTCCAGGTTTGGGTTCGTTTACAAGCCTCACCGAGATAAAGCTCTTCTCGAATAGTTTAACCGGTACTCTACCGGAGAACCTCGGCAGAAATTCGGAACTTCAAGTACTGGATGTTGCAGAGAACCAGCTATCCGGAAGCCTTCCACCGGATCTCTGCAAGAACAAAAAACTCCAAATCCTCAACATTTTCGACAACGAGTTCACCGGTAAATTACCTGAAAGCCTGGGAACCTGCACGAGTTTAAACAGAGTTAGGCTAGGAGGCAATAAATTTAATGGCTTGGTGCCGAGTTCGTTCTGGGGACTTCCTCACGTCTCATTGCTGGAGCTCAAGAATAATAATTTTGAAGGACTTATTTCTCTGAAGATCGCCAATGCCAAAAATCTCACACAGCTCGTCATCGAAGGAAATAAATTTACTGGCAACCTGCCTACAAAAATCGGCGAACTGCAAAACCTCGTCGAGATAACCGCCAGCGGTAATTTACTCTCCGGTGCTTTGCCTCCCAGCTTGGGGAAGCTGCAACAGCTCTCAAAGCTTGTCCTTAGCAATAACCAACTAAGTGGAGAGCTTCTTGCTGCAATCGGTTCATGCAAGCAGCTTGCAGAGATCGACCTTTCAAAAAACCAAATCTCCGGTTCGATACCTACGAATATCGGTAATTTGCCAGTGCTTAATTATTTAGACCTTTCCAACAATCTTCTCACCGGTTCGATTCCTTCCGAGCTCGGGAATCTGAACCTGAATACCTTCAATGTCTCAGACAACCGTTTGTCTGGCGCAATTCCTTCGGCGTTTGCTAGTCCACTCTACGAAAAGAGTTTCCTGGGAAATGCTGAGTTGTGTAGCCGGGAGCGCCCCTTCAACGGCATGAAGTCCTGTTCTCAAGAACGCAGTGAAATATTTAAGCGCAGGATTTGGTGGTGGCTGCTCCGTTGCTTGTTTGCCCTGTCTCTCATTATTTTTTGCCTTGGACTCGCGTGGTTTTACAGAAGGTACCGAAGCTTTGCAAAAGCAGAGAGGAAAAAGTCCGTGGACAAATCTTTGTGGATGCTGACTTCATTTCACACGCTTGGATTCAGTGAATATGAGATTCTGGATTGCTTGGATGAAGATAATGTCATTGGGAGTGGCGGGGCCGGTAAGGTTTACAGGGCCACGTTGAGCAATGGTGAATTAGTGGCCATCAAGAGGCTTTGGAGCAGTGGTAAAAGCAATGCTTCCAATGACAATGGTTTTAAAGCAGAGGTGGATACATTGGGGAAAATCAGGCATAAGAACATCGTAAAGCTATGGTGCTGTTGTAGTAATAGCGATTCCAATCTGTTGGTGTATGAGTACATGCCTAATGGGAGTTTGGGGGATCTGCTTCATGGGCCTAAGTCTAGTGTTCTTGACTGGCCCGTGAGATACAAGATTGCCCTCGAAGCAGCTCAGGGGTTGTCATATCTTCATCATGATTGTCAGCCATCCATTATTCACAGAGACGTGAAATCCAATAATATTTTGCTGGATGAGGATTATGGGGCTCATGTTGCGGATTTTGGCGTTGCCAAAATTTTGCAAAACTGTGGCAACGGGACTGATTCTATGTCTGCAATTGCCGGGTCTTATGGCTACATAGCTCCAGGTTTGTACTGTTGCATATTCTAAAAGAATTCTATATAGTGTTTGAATTTACTTCTAATTTTGAGTTTATTTCATTGAGAATTATCTTATGCTTTGCTTTGATCTTGATCTTGAGCTGGTGAGACTCAAAGTTCAACCTTACTTTGCTTTCTTAACAATTTCTCTCGCAAGACTTTATGCAAATGATTGGCGGCTTGTAAACATGATTTTGATGTTGACCTCTGTGCATGAAATTTAAGATCTGCTCATTTTCCCATCTGGGATGATCTTGATATTTATCAGTATTTTACCCTGCCTTTGATGTTGTTTTTAAAATCCAATTTAATTATGGTTTTATCAGGCTTGGTTTATGATTTAGATGTTTTGCAGTATGATGTCCATTCTGCAGCCCAGATAGGGGATCCACGATCAACACTATAAACAGATCCATCTTAATCCTGGTTTTCTTATGGTGTGTAGCTACCAAATTCCTTGAAGCTGCAATCTAAATGATTTTTAACGACTCCACTCCCTGGAATTGGGGATATTGTTCTTTATTTCGGTTGCTTCTTATTATTCTGTGCAAAGAATCCAGTAATGTTTAAGTATGCTATTATATTGTGATAAGCTGGATGTATGTCCTAGATCACAATCACTTGCTCTACTTGGATGTGTAGGCAGAGAAATGCAATAAGCATCATTCTCGCAAAAGAATTAAAAAATAAATGAAGGAAAAGGAAAAAGAGAACCTTATTGCTACTAAATTTTAACACACTGAACCTTCTTGTTTCTCCAAATTCTGCGTGATCCTTCTTGTTTCCAAATTCTCTTAAAGAATAAAGTTTGATACTGTTGTGTTTCGTCCATGTATTAAGATTGATCTTGTCCTTGGTATGACTTGATCTCGTGTCTGTTTTATTGGTAAATGTTAGTTTGAATTTGAGCTTATTCTATTCCCGAATTTGGGGGTTTTCTTGTGCCTACTTTATCCAAGTGAGCTGTTTGTTCAGCTTGCTGTTCTTGTGTTTGTTTCCCCATGAAATTGAACTCTGCACTAATTGCTTTACTCTGACTCTGAGATTGATTTTGATGTGAGGTTTCCATGGACATTGGTGTGCAGCGTCTTGCTTCTGATACAATTCTTACTTATTTTGGTTGAGGATGTTGTTTCTTATTTTGTGATTATTTTGTCATCTGTGATTCAATTCGTTTGATGTTTCTAGGTCTTGTAGGGCTAGTTGCAATCTGAATAGGAAGCCAATTTTATTCTGATCTGGATGTTGTTTAGATTTTGAATTCAGTTCGATAGAGTATTTAACAAATTTACATGTGGCATTGTGCAGAGTATGCTTACACAGTCAACGTGAATGAAAAAAGTGACATCTATAGTTTTGGAGTGGTGATTTTGGAGCTGGTGACCGGCAGGCAACCAATAGATCCAGAATTTGGAGAGAACAAAGATCTTGTAAAGTGGGTGTGCAATAATATAGAAAAAAAGAATGGATTGCACGAGCTGTTGGATCCTGCTCTTGTGGGTTGCTTCAAAGAGGAAATGGTCATGGTTCTGAAAATAGGACTGCTCTGCACAAACGCCCTGCCCATTGACAGGCCATCAATGAGGAGGGTGGTAGAGATGCTGCAGGAAGCCAACCCCCAGCACAAGGCCAAAGCAACTGCCAAGGATGGAAAATAGTCTTCTGGAACCTACAAGTTGCATTGTATAGACATGATGGTAATTGTATCTGGCCTAGACTTTTCTTCTTTGTAGAGCATTTACTGCCACTTTGTAGCTTTTAAGTTTGTTTAGGCTTTGTTCATGTATACCGAAAATGGAAGCTTGCCACCCCTGTAACTTTTTGGACATCATTCTCAACGAGAGTAGAAAGGTTAGAGGCGCATGTATCTACCCTTTCCTTGGCAGCAAAGGCTATACGCTATGCAGACTTTGCATCAGACGCAACGCCGTTGGATATGATCGAAGTGCCCAAATTCAAGTGCGTCGTGGCTGATGCAAAATCTACATGCTGTATAATCTTTCGCCTCTGCGTTTTTCATGTCTGCCTTTGGTTAATTAGTTGTGATGTCTGGCTAAGACTCACAGTTTGTTTCCTGTCAAAAACCATGGGGACAGTGGGAATCACAGACAGATACCATCATCTGTGTACAGTCTTATTAATGGCTCCTCCCACTGTACTCTTCTCGGGCAGAGACATTTAATTTTAAGCCAGAACACGAAGGCTTGTAATGTGATAGAGCTGGCAATCAGATGATTTTAGTGGTTCTGCCTTGAATTCTCATTAGCCTGTGGTCATAAATTGTCATTTGGTAGAAGCTCAATTAGGGACATTTAATTTTAAGCTAGAACAAGGCTGTTAATGTAATGGAGCTGGCTATATTGGTTCTGTCTTGTATTCTCATTAGCCTGTGGTCATAAATTGTCATTTGGTAGAAGCTCAATTAGGGACATTTAATTTTAAGCTAAAACAAGGCTGTTAATGTAATGGAGCTGGCTATGGGATGATTTTATTGGCTTTTTAAAGTTGTATGTTAGTATGTTTTGGATGAGTTTTCAGTGTGGTTAAAATCCTAATGAAATTGTTGAAATTGCAAACTCAAGATGTTTAGGGTTTTCTAGGGGTTGAATTTATTTTTTAATAATATGTATTTCAATAAAAATTCATCCCAGAAAAAATAATAATAAAAAATCCATAAAATAATTAACCAATTTCATTCTTCTTACCCCTGTCACCCCTGTTGCCATATTCTCATTTTATAGACGTTCAATTATGGATTCTCTGCCGTCCCAAAACCATATTAGAATTCAATTATGGATTCTCTGCTGTTCCAAAACCATATTGTAATAAGAAAATGTTCATTTCTAAGTTTACATGAAGTATTTAACCCTTCCTGGTATTAAATCCCAACCGGATAGGAGAGCAGAAAGGAAAATTAGTAATGTCGTTCATTTTACAGTCTAAACCCATGCCACAACACTTGTTTTTTAACATACAGTACTGCAGCAAATAGCAAGCGTATATAGTTGACCGATAAGTTTTTGACTGTCTCTTCTGGCAAAGTGATTGACATTAAGAGTGCAACATAACATCAAATGCTCTTTACATGTGCAGGTTCGGTATGAAAACGCTAAAAATACTCGAAGCAACCTATGCCTATGCCTTTCTCTCAAAAATATCAATGTGTAGATCCATAAAGACACTTTTCTGATGTCAATGTGTAGATTCATAAAAGAAACTTTTTAGAAAGACAGATTTTGATCCAAGGGATCATTTACTTAGGCTTTGACTAAGATTTATTTCAAATTGGCTGATCTTTAGACTTTATTTCAATTTCAAAGGATTAATAAAAGTGGACAGAACCTTTAACTAATAAGTAGGATGGAGTTTGAGTTTGAAAGGCTTGGTAATCAATGAAAATGATTATAAACTGTTTTTTTCAATGATATCATTGATTATAAACTGTTTTTTGGAATGATAATTAACATGGAGTTTGAGTTTGAAAGGCAAAGGGTAATGAATGAAAATGACTATAAACTGGAGTTTGAGTTTGAAAGGTAAAGGTAATCAATGAAAATAATTAAAACTATCTTTTTGGCATGATATGGATAATAAAGTAAAGTTCATTTGTTTTGTTTTTTATAATAGAAATATGTTTATTAGTAAAATTATATTTATAACAAAAGATGTATTTTTTGAAATAGTGTATTTGGGAGTGGAAATTGTAAATGAACTTTTAATGAAGATTGTGAATCTATGGTGCCTGTATAAGGATATTAGATGTGGGTTTGTGATAATATTTTGAATTCTCCAATGGTGATGCTCACTTGCGTTGGATGGAGGTTTGTTGGACATGAACTTGTGCAAATCGTGCCATTAGGTGTTTGATGGACTAAGCATAATGAACAATGTTTGGCATCCTACTTTTGTGATCATCTCTTTGAGTTCATCGCTAGATTTGTTCTAGAAAGATCTTTGTTCCATGAAAAGTAGACACGGAGCACATAACCTGTTCTACAAGTTTATCACAATAAAGTGTTGAAGGTGATGGTGTTTGTTTGCAATGGTTTCCAGTAAGTTGTCCACATTGGTTTTTTTTAAAGAGATAGCAATTGTTGCTTCTCTATGATGGTTCACCATATGGTTATACAAGAAATAATGGACTTTGGGATGCCTATAAATTCTATTATCATGGTACCTCAACAATTGCAAAGCATAATCTTTCATTTCAATTTCTTTAATTTGTGGTTGTTTGGGCATGGTAAAGGCCATAGTAAAGAATCCCTCTGTGTTATATTCATTGATAGGTGATAGGCCAACAGGGGGCCATTTAATGGAATCTATGGATTTGCAACATACACATTGTAAGTAGTTCCTTATTTATTCTACTTTTCTATGTGCATTTGAAAGTGTGGCTACACTAGATGTCTATCATTGGTCTTGTGGGTTGATAGAGGCATTATAGTCATCATCTAATTATATGTGGATTTGTTGCGGGTCTTGAGTTAGAGGCATTGTAGTCATTATCTAATTCTATGTGGCTTTGTTGTGGGTCTTTATTATGAGTGTTGACATGGCGTAGCCTAGGAGAGATATTTTTAGGTTCAATAGTTAAAGTGGCTATTGCAGTTGGGTAAAGTTGGGAATCCTAGTAATAAAGATCATGTGCTAACTTGTGCTCTAATGCTTCTAACACATTGCATGTTTTTGGAATGCACCGACATTGTCAATTTTACTAGCCATGTTTATATCAACTAGGTTACATATCCTTGGGAAAACATCCTAAGCACTTCCCCTCATTCTAAGGATGGTAATAAGGGTAAACCTTAGATTCTGCAAAGCACAAGTCCATGTCAATGGCTTATGGATAGGTCATTATATAGCTAATCAATAGTCATCTCACTAAGAGAAAACATGTCACAAAGTGATATTTGGACCCAAGTGGAGAGGGTTGCAGTGGATCATCTCAATTATTAAAGGTCAAGTAACCCCCCTCCCCCATCCAAAAATATCAATACATTTCATTTAGTTAGAATTCCTACTATATTGAGAGACTAGGGGTTGCTACAAATATTCAAAGATCTATACTTGAAATTTTCTACTATATCACCCTTGGACCTCCCTTATCACCTACT
>BSBM01000213.1:2577500-2580000 GCA_027924585.1 Larix kaempferi | reverse complement strand
GTGATTGGATGTTTTTCACCCCTGTGGAAATAGTAGTAACCTAGAAAATTGTAGCTATCTCAATGTCATATGCTTTCTTCTTATCCTCCTGGCACTGTTTGATGGTATTTTCTACCATTACACCACATAGCTTTGTGATGTGTCACCTGCATGCTCAACATGTTATGAATTGATAATTATATGTACAAGATAATTTGAGGGGAAAATGAAACAACACAAAAATGGGAATTAAAATTAGAAACCAATGGGAAATGCTTACATTTTTATCTTTTATACCATATGCTAAATCAATTTCCTCCTGTGTCAAATTTGTATCATTATGCAAATAAACTCTTCTAATCAACTCTGTGACCACACTCCATGATAATATATAGTAAACTTATACATCATTTTATGAATACCTTCATCCAATAAAAAATATTCACAATGTATAAATGCAATGCATTCCACTCTCCACTATCTGGATGAAGAAAGAAAAACAAAGTTTGTGCACAAATAAAGCTTAAAATTATATGTATGAAGATAATAATTATAATAAAATCTAATAATTTTTACTTTTCTCCATCTACATTTCTCCAACAACACCGGATCACCTTCAAAAAATTTAATGGAATTGTCATCCCAAAGGAGAGGCACATTAAAATCACCCACTACTTGTAGTAAATACCTGCTAACTATTAACAACCTAATTTTATTCACCTACTTAGTCATGAGTGTTAGCATTCTACATCACTTTCAGTAGCATTAGCCCCATTCCATTACCTCCTGCATCATCATATGACATTAGTATTGCGACAAAAAACTAAACTAAACCCAAAGGTTGAACTTAAAAGGTCATTGTGTGGAATTTCTAAAAGCCTTGAAAATCATGAAGTGGTCCCAAAAATAGAATTTGATTTATCATAAATATTGGTCACCTTCCAAAAAGGTGTAGTGGCTAAATGTGGACATTCCCAAATTGTTATTGCCAAAAAAACATTTTGATATGGTCACCAATACTTATCAGTATCTCAATAAGTCATCAATGAAAATGGATTATTCACACTAGAGCTAGTTATAAGGGATTCCCACATCATTTCCATTATATAAATCCCTCAAAGTCACCGCATCCATCACATCCATACAAAATAAGGTTATTTTATTGGATTACATATAGAAAGGGAGAGATCCCATCATGTTATTTTCTTTCCACCTTTGGATTCCATATTACATCATCCGGTTGGGAGTGGAGCACTAGAGAAAAAGAATAACCCTCCCTTGGGTGGGATGCAAAAGACCACATTTACTACATCTATTACCAAGGTGTGTATTATTATTTTCATTCTTTATTAATACAAAAATGGGTACCTGCATGAAGCTGGTACCCAAAAAGGCCGCAATGGAAGCGCACGAGCGGAAAAAAAAACAAGGGCGTGCACACGCATTCAAACATGCATATGTGCCCCTGCTTCGGCAATGTCGATCGTCCACGTTGGTGACTTGGTGTGGACAAAATGTGTGCGCACACGTTATTAATGCGTACGCAAATATATGTGTGCACACGTGTTTACATGTGCGCACGTGTGTTTGTAGAGCGTACACGCCATCAGTGTGTACGCTATAAAACATGCGCACGCGCCCATGCATAAAGTTTACACCATTAATTGACCAACGCTTACACCATTTAATGCCAAATGTTCAATACTTCAAAAATATTGCATCCTTGACATTTGATGCGTTATGATTCATGAGGTTATAATGACCCATTTTTTAGCGTACGTGTGTGTGTATTAGTATTGGTTACTTAAACCCTGATAGTCCTGGTTATTATGCATAACTATGTTAGACATGGAGACCTACATGGTTGCTTAGGATATTCATTAATGATGATCATTGATAATTGATTATAATGTTTATAGACCTTAACTATGATATTTATTGATTGTGTTTATTATGGTGTTAGTATCCCATAACAAAAATTTATTTCGGGGGCACTGCCCTGGACCCCCTGTTGCGCGTGCTGGGATCATAACCAAACCAGGGATACAAACAAGGCTGAAACAACATCATCTATGAAATTGGAAGATCAGGCTCCACAACCAACAAAGAGATCATGGGGTTAAGGGGGGAGCAGTAGCATCCCACGTCATACCTGCAAGGGTCATGCCCGGTGCAATGCCACATGGGATTTGAAATGTAAACATGCTTAGAGGGTGAAAGAAGAGGATTGAGACCTAAATGAACATTTCATAACTCAGGAGCTATGATATGGGGATGAAATGATTTGGGCCTTGGGCCCTAAATCATTTGGATATGAGTGTTTTTCACACCAAAGACGACCCATAGGGCCTCAAACATTGCCGAGTAACGAAATAATACAAAAAAACCCTCTCATAAGTCCAACTTTCAAAAAAATTGTAAGGGGCCCTTGGATTTTCCTTGGGGGGGTGTTGTGGTCACAACAGTGGGATACATGAGCCATGAGTAAGTTTTGTAAACTGAAACAAGGGATTTAATCCCT